>CAIIXF020000001.1:32679067-32729048 GCA_903813345.2 Owenia fusiformis | reverse complement strand
GACATCAAAAAGTGAAGAAATAATGTTTATATTAAGACCAACAATTTAAACATGTTTAGAAAATAATATTAAAATGTACAGTGAACATATAGCAGGTGACAAAAAATTTTTAGCAGATGCTTTATCAAGGGGAAAAATGGATATTTTCCAGAAATATACAAAAGTACAGATGGAAGAATGTCAAATTCCAAAAGAATTGCTACCAATAAATTGGCCTCTACCCTTAATATAATAACGGCAGCAGCTATTACTAAAAATACAAAATCTTTATATGATAGGACATTGGTTTATTTGGATCAGTTTAATCAATTAACGGGGTGTGGAAATCTACCTTTGTCAGCAATCAACACTGGGCTGTTTATATCATTCCTATTTTTAAACAAAAAATTAGCACCAAACTCAATAAAGTCTTTGATTTCAGGGTTGTCTTATTACCATAAAATTAGAGATTTAGAAGACCCAACAAAAAATACATAGTTAATCAGGCTTTGATAGGTATTTCAAAATTACAACCCAGTGTGGATTCTAGACTTCCAATCACTCCAGATATTTTGAAAAGACTTTTCAATGCAATAGATATAATTATGTACAATTTAACTTATGAAAGAACTTTGTTAAAAGCAATGATGTCATTGGCTCTTTTTGCACTTTTGAGAATAAGTGAAATAACCAAGGGACCACACAATTTAAAGATGGACAATCTTGAAAGACATTCTGAAGGTTATATAATCAAAGGACGATTCTCGGTTTGGAGAACGAAGTTCATCAATCTAAATGAGCATTATCCCTGCTTCGGACAAATTTGATTTCTTTACATAATATAGATTTGAATGTCTTCTTTTGAATAGTCATAATTTAATTTGGGTAATATTTCTAGATTTTTCGCAAAAAAATATTAGCGCAGTACACTGATGAACTTCTTTCCCCAAATCAAGACTTGTATTTTATTGAATCGGTCAAATTGAGCGTTATCCCTGCTTCAGACCAATTTGTTATTTTTACATCTTGTAGATTTAAATGTCCTCTTTTGAATATTCATAGTTTAATTTGGGTATTATTTCTATATTTTTCATGAAAAAATTATTAGCCCAGGAGACTGTTCTCCAAACCGAGAATCGTCCTTTACATCAAATAAAACATTCAAAGGGTTCAGCAAAAGTTATGGTCAAACAACAAGATCCTTTTATTTGCCCAGTAGCTCATTTGGACAATTCTTAAATGTGAGAAATCCAGTTCAAGGTTCTATTTTCTTAAACAAACAAAACAATGAGATTACAAGAACATTTTTTACGGGAAAGCTCAAGAAAGTATTTGAATTTTGTAACATGGATGTTCGATTATATAAATCTCACAGTTTCAGAATTGGAGGAGCAACTTGGGCAGCAAGTATAGGGCTCAGTGAACTGCAAATACAAAAGCTGGGAAGATGGAGGTCAAATGCATTTCAAAAATATTTGAGATAAAACATTTTGAGTACATTTCAAGTTTAAAATGCTATTTTAAGGTATCATTTCAACCTGTGATGTAAGTTTGAAAAGAACAAATGATGTTATGAACAAGGTTAGATATGTCAAGTAGAAGAATGGTAGGAAGTTGTAATAAATGAATGAACCGCTCTATATAATTTGTTGTTTAATTATTTTCAGCAAGATTTGGGAACAAGTGTTATGTGTTTTTATATGGTGCTTCCTTAGGCTCAGAGTGGTCGCCTAAGGGTGGCATAATGGCGCACCAAGGTAAAAAGTTTTGGGTTGTCCTATCGACATAAAAGTAAGTAACCAGAATTTTATAAGTAACGGTTCCTTCATTAAAAGTTTTAATCAAAACAAATGTCCTATTAGTTGAACTTGTTTTTAAACAATTCAGTCAAATGAAAGACTCCTTAAAAAACACCAAAGAGACTGATAGAATAAATAAAAAATTAATGAAATTAATTTATTTTATTGGATTAGGAGTCTTTTATTTTATGTAGTATGCATTATTCAGTTTCGAGTGGAGAAGATAGATGGAGGAAGAAGTGTCGGAAATCTCCGAAGAAGTAACGGTAATTCCCGAAGAAGTGACGGAAATTCCCGAAGTTGACGATAAATGGATGATGACGTCAGTCGGTCTTCTTCGGCCTTTTCAAGCATACATCCAGAGCGGGAGCAGGTTCTATTTTTTGCTCGTGTGTATTGGTTGGTTGCAGTGTAGTATGTAAGTATAACCTTATTAGGTTTTTAGCTTCCCAGCCCTCCCACCCCAAGGATTCGGGTTAGAAGTATTATCGGCATAATGGCGCACCAAGGTAAAAAGTTTTGGGTTGTCCTATCGACATAAAAGTAAGTAACCAGAATTTTATAAGTAACGGTTCCTTCATTAAAAGTTTTAATCAAAACAAATGTCTTATTAGTTGAACTTGTTTTTAAACAATTCAGTCAAATGAAAGACTCCTTAAAAAACACCAAAGAGACTGGTAGAATAAATAGGATTAAAATATTGCTAATTTTCCAAAACTTCTTTCAATTGTGTTTACAAACATTGCTGCCTGTAAAGTATGACATCATAAATCTAGCCAATATACCCTAGTTTCCTTGGTTCACAAATAGGGGTCAGGATTTATTGGAAAGGTCTATTGTAAGAGAAAGGGGGGCGAGTTGTTTGTAGAATGAATCGGGGGATTTTTTTCATGAATTTCGCTTATGTTTTTCATCCAAAAACATCAATACACTTTAAAACATTTTGTTTACTTTAAGATTACACCATGTAATCCAAAAATATATTTCTCGTTTTCAAAGATAATCCATGGATTAACACCCAGGTATTTTTATTTTTCAAACTACAGAGGGCTGGGAATCATTGATGCTCAACGCTTTTGAATACGATAAATGCTGTTTTAAATAGGTTTTACGTATGCCAATAATTTCTCAAATTATGTAGCTGAATGCATTCCATAATCCCTAAAATATTCTCTTGGAGGAATCCAATGGTAGTTCCAAGCAGATTTTTAGATGGCAGGTAAGTAAATTCTTTAGTACTCGCCTTATTGGGTTGAGTTAGTTTATATTCAAAAATTATATATGATTCTGTAAAGATGTCAGTGTGGATGCTATATAGATTGCACACGTATGGTAAGCTGAATTGAATTGTATCAAAGATATATATTCTAATGCAAAATCATGCATTTCTGTTAATGAAGAAACATCTGAATATTTCCTATGTATGAATGGTTTGAGAACTGGCGAAATTTTATTTCCATTATTATTCTCATTATTTGTAAATGATATGGAAGACTTTATTGTAAATAGCCAAGGTTGTAAATATATGAAATTGCCTGAATGTATTGATTGCCTTTTTAAAATGTTTATCATCATGTATGCTGATGACACTGTTATCTTATCAGAAACAAAGCAAGGTTTACAAAGTGGTCTTGATGCATTAAAATCATATTGTGAGCAAAATAAACTTGTCGTTAATGCTAAAAAGACAAATGTTGTAATATTTTCTAAGAAAAAAACCAAAGAAACATTTAGATTTTTGTATGATGGAGAACAACTCAAAATTGAAGACTCGTATTTAAGTATTTGGGAGTCTGGTTCTCTTATAATGGGAATTTTCGCAAACATGTTAATTTATCATTACGAAATGCAGAAAATGCTATGTATGATGTCTTAGGCAGATGTACAGAGATGAGCTTGCCACTCGATATGCAATAACATTTATTTGACTCATTAATTTTGCCAATTTTTACTTATGGATGTGAGGTATGGGGATGCTCCAAAGCAATGCTCATGTGTGAAAAACTTCATTTAAAATATTGTAAATATATCTTGAGAGTTAAACGAGCAACACCATCATTTATGATATACACTCCCCTCCATAAGTTTGGCAACCTTTTTTCCTCATTGAACTACGTGTTAAAGCCTCTTTACCTTTGAATTTTTATTTACTTAACCTGCGATGAAAATACTTATACTATTGATGGAAACGTAATTTGACTTTAATTCCAATACCTCCAAATTTTCTCAATTTTTTTCTCAATTACAATAGGTCAAAAATTGATGATAAATTTGATGAATTTTTGAAAATCGACATTCCCATGTTAACCAATGGGAAATGGTAGGTTTGCCGCAAGTCATATGACAGAATATCCATCCATCCGAGTCCTTGCAAAAAATACGAGTTAGGCAGGGAATTGAATTTGCTAACTTTATTTAACAAAAAATTGATACGTTTCTTCAGGTTCAACAAAGTTATAGGGCTTTAAAGTCAAAGTTGTTCTTCAAAAAACTCTCCCATTGAAATAACACAAGAGGCGAAAAATTATTTTCAAAAATGACTTTTGTAACTTTTATATTCATCAAATAAACTAAATACTTAGTGTTTTAAAAAGTTAGACAATTCAATTTTCTATATAAAAATAATTTTTGCTGAATCTTTTACTGAAAAGATATCCTGATTTCTGATTTGCCCCGAACCCTCAATTTCCCATTGGATTACATGGGAATGACGATTTTCAAAAATTCATCAAATTTATCATCAATTTTTGACCTATTGTAATTGAGGAAAAAAATTGAGAACATTTGGAGGTATTGGAAATAAGGTCAAGTTACGTTTCCATCGATATTATAAGTTATTTCATCGCCGGTTAAGTAAATAAAAATTCAAACGGAAGGAGGCTTTAACACGTAGTTCAATGGAGAAAAAAGGTTGCCAAACTTATGGAGGGGAGTGTACGGTGAGTTAGGTAGATACCCTATTGAAATATCAATAAAAACAAGGATAATTAATTTTTGGACTAAATTAGTCACAAGTGACACTTTACACGGGTAGTATCTAAAGCCCCGCTATGATTTAGAAGTCGCGAGCGAATACCCGCTGAAATCGCGAGCAATTAAAAGAAAAGAAGGGTTATCTTTTGTTTACTTAAATTGTATGTTATAAAAAGCGTTTTCATTTAATTTTACTCAATTATTACATGGTATTGATACTAAAAAGCAACTTCTGCAAAAAAGGATCACGAGCTGATGTTCTGAGTTTTGTTATTCGATAATTGGAGAGAGAATGTATCATCTTGAATCTTTATCTATATATTTCTATATTTTATAGCTGAAGAAGGTCATTGCCCTTCAGTTGAAATGGTCATAGTAATATGAAATGAAGGTATTGTGAGTTTCACTTCCTAAAGTTTCACAAAAAATTATATATTTCAATTTTAGCATATCCCTTGATGCCCCGCTTCTACCATGAGCAATAAACTAAAGATCCCGCTGAAAACATGAGGAGGCCCCGCTGAAAACATGAGGAGGTCCCGCTGAAATCAGGAGCAAGTGGCTCTCTAAAATGGAGTGAAGACCGATTTGACTTTGCAAATCTGCCACGACTGTAGCCAACGTAATAAATATATTAATTATTGATACTCTACAGAGCACATCTATATCATATATCATTGTCATTGTTATTATCGGTTCGAGCAACCCCCCCCCCCCTTACCAAAAGCTGGCTACAAGCATGATTCCAATAAAACCATTTCACTTAATGTATTTCGACCTGACTCCATCGAGAAATTTACCAAGAGAAGATTTAAATCCATTCCACGACTTTTGACAAGTTTCAAATAACTCGTTCTTCTTTGTATGCAATATATATTTATATTTCACTGAAGTTACATTATACTGTAGTTCAGTATATTACTACCTTAGAGGATTCAGCACCAATGGCGCACACATTTGAAAAGGCAATTTATGGATCAACTGCTAGATGTAAGTAACAAAGGAGTACATCATCCGATTATGAGTCCGAAATAATAATAATCAAATAATTTCATCATTAACAATTAATCGTAGGTTATGTTAAACGCACGTGTTACGCGGAAAACATGATGCAAATATGTGTCATATTCTGCAATAAATATGGCATATTCACTTGCGGTGTATGACAGATTCAGCTGCAGTATATTGCATACCCACTATGCAATGAGAACACGATACAGAAGTACGCAATTGTCAATTGCATTGATTGAACAAACGGGTAATCATTGTGTCATTTTCACCTGCGGTATATGACATATTCGGCAAGTGAGTATGACATATTCTGCAGGTGACTATCAGGTATTCACTGAAATCAATGTATCGCATATTCACGGCGGAATATCGCATACTCACCTGCGGAATATGCCATAAACTGCAGGTGAGTATGGCATATACTGTATACCCGTATCACAAATACCACGCAACCATAAATGTATGCCATACTCCGCGTAACATCGTATGTGTTACGCGGAATATGGCATATATTCATGGTTGCGTGGTATTTGTGATACGGGTGTATATGCCATATTCAGCTGTGGTATATGGCGTATTCTGCAGGTGAGTATGGCATATTCCGTATTGAATATGTGATACATTGATTTCAGTAAATACCCCATGCTCGCAGAATATGTCATACTCACTTGCAGAATATGCCTTACACCGCGGGTGAGTATGCCATATACCGCAGGTGAATCTATCATACTCCACAAGTGAATATGCCATATTCATTGTGGAATATGACATATATTTGAATCGTGTTTACCGCGTAACAATATGTCCAGGAAAATGGCTTATGCAGGACATACGATTTATATGTCCCGGATCCTCGTTTGAGCGGGACATACGAAAAATATTTGCCCGGATATGGAATATATTCCTGGTTGATATGTCCCTGAAAATTATCAGGTATGGAATACAAATCATCATTATTTTAATAAATATTTAAAAACAAAAACTTGAATGTTATTGTTAAATGTTATTGTTAAATTATAAAAGTAGAACCTGAATTATCATGGAGACTTTGTGGTTCTCCTTTCTCTCTAAATTTCATCTTCTTGCAACATGGGGTGTCTTTGTTTAATACAAGACTCATTACCTTGAACCTCAGGCTTCAATTAAGTTCATTCTTGAAATAATATCCACCTTTCTCCTATACATTTTGATATGGATGCAACTCTATAAAATGTTTGACGAAATCTCTGGTGGCTTGAAGTTGGAGTGGAAACATTAGAAACCTGGCCCTAGAATGAAACAGTATATATACAGTAATTATTAGAAGTACTTAACTTGGTCTTTCGTGCACGTTTATTTGAAGAACCTCAATATTTTATGTAATAGTAATGAGCTTTCCTCGTGATCGAAGCGGGTACTCGTGATAACTGCTCCTGTTTTCAGCGGGACCTCGTCATGTTTTCAGCGGGGCTTCCTCATAATTTCAGCGGGGCCACTGGCACACCTTCAATGATGTATTTCACCCCCCACAGTGGATGTTTTTGAAAACAAACTTATCAATACATACAATGTTGGTCCAATATTCATAATGAGGTATGTATATCGTAGTTCTTGTCTCTATTTTAACCATAAAAGTAATATGTTAACAGTAAATTATGCAAACGTGCATTTTGACGCCCGTTTCTTCCATGCCAGTAAAAATAGTTATCTTTCATGTCATTGTTTGTGAAGATATACCTGTTCTGAAAGTATACCTAAAGTATCAAAGAACAGTAATGCGTATTCTTACCTTTTTGGTCCATATTTCCAGATGAATTAAATAAAAAGGACTTTGCTCGTGATTTCAGCGGGAACTTGCTCGCGATCTCTCAATTATAACGGGGCTTTGGATACAACCCGTGCTTTAGGTAGCAAAGTATATAAGGCAATGCTAAAACTATACCAGGAAGGTATTTATAAGTCACAGTGGTGAAAGTGTGTAGAGAATATTTTAAATGAATGTGATTTTCCAAATATCTGGATATCTCAAAGTTTTGATAGTAGATTTGCACTGAAATTAAGAGTTAAACGCAAACTAAAAGATCAGTTTATTCAAAAATGGAATACAAACCTTCAGGAAAGCACATATCATTTATACAAGGCCATTAAGACCAATATTAACTTTGAATCTTATCTCCACCACCCATTGAGCATACATCTGTACATGACAAAATTTAGGATGTCAAATCATAATTTACCAATAGAAACTGGAAGGTATAATAATATACCAAGACATTAACGAATATGTACACATTGTAACAAATTAGGTGACGAATATCATTTTATACTAGAATGTTTATTATTTAAAGATCAAAGGGAGAAATATTTAAATTCATACTTCCAAAACAGGCCAAATATGTATAAATTAACTGAACTATTTTCAAACAAAAGGTATACAATTCAACTAAGTAAATTTTTACAAAGCATTTTGAAAGGATTAAACTAAATAACTGCCATTAGATATTGTATCAATTTTGTATTACATGTATATTGTATATGTATTTATACTCACAGGTGTGGGTAGAAATAAAATCTAAACTGAAACTGAAACTGTATAATCCTATATTATGTAACACAAGTACAGTTTCGGTTGACATGATTGTGACTGAGTGAGAGATTAAACTCTTTAAGGTAGTTCTGCATGTTGATAATTTCTTACTAATTTTGGTGATGAATAAATTATCTGATAATTATAAATTGGGCAATATTTTTGACATTTTAAGTGGATATAAAGAATTATGGTGACATACACCATGGACCATGCATACACATACAATTACAAATGTGAAAATATTGTCCCTTTCATTGATTATCGGTATTTGTAATCATGAAAATTAGTGAAAAATATCGAGACATATCTACCTTAAAATCTATTTTCATTACACTATACTATAGCCTACAGTTTATTATTATATCACCACCCTTGGAACTGTCTTATATCACACATTGCATGAAATGGATTTAATGCCATGGCTTAATGAGTTGTAGAATGATTGCACTAAGGATGTCTTGAGTGTGCAAAGTCCAGGACAAATAACATGAGTGGATGAAATAATAACAATAATGTGATTATTATCAATTATTATTTTCACATTTTTATTGCAAGAAAATCTTTTTGCAAGGGTTACAAAGGTTGAAATATTGTGCTGGCTCTATTTGGCTGGAGTTTAATATTCAGACCTAGCTATGTGTGAATTGATTATCAATCACATTGTACATTATAATGAACATAATAAATAAAACCATGAATGTTGTTCATAAATCAAACTGGAAACACAATCTTCATCAACATCAATTATGGATGAAAAGGCAGTACTTATTTATAAGACATAAATTATTGTAATTGTATGATATCGTATTTGTGATTTGAATATACACTGTGATATTTGAGAAAAAGAATGTTTTGTTTTAGTTTCATTGCAATTTATAACCCTAATATCTTAAAGCCAGAATCCTTCCTTGTCTTCCAATTTTCTAATAACCTCAGAAGTTCCTACTTTTTAAAAAAAATACAATTTTCCATGATCATTTTTATGTCACCACCACAAGTGGTGACATATTGTTATGGTCTCAAACTTTTTTGTGGACGGTGTTCAGTGGTTGGAGTTTATCATTTGGCAGTTGGTGTTTGGCAGTTGGTGTCTGTAACAAATGGCAGGTGTTGACATTTTGCATGTGAATGCCTTGTCTTATAATGTAGCCAACTGCAATGGATGTAAAACGGATACAGTTAACTAATACATTTCTTGGCATTAATTCAAATCATATGCTAATTTTAAATGAAAATGCTTTTTTTCATGTTTTACCACTCATAAATGCCATAATATCTCGATGTCACATTCAGGAAAATATGGCTATCAACAAGTTTTGAATTCTTACAATCCTGGAAGTTGTAGATGTAAGCATACACATCTGTCAGTTCAGTTTATGTTTTAAAGTTAATCCCCTAAGCCTTAATACCTGATGCATGAGTTACATAATATGTACTTGTGCTATTTAGGTTACTGTTGTGCTGTTTCACCAGATTTGACTGACATCTTTAAATAACAACAATTTGATTTGATGAGCAGACAGCAACAAAACATATTAAGTGGCCAAGACAAAACAATGTTATATGATAGGCATTCTAGGGATTAAGGAATGCATTCAGCTTACATTATTTGAGAAATTATTGGCATACGTAAAACCTATTTAAAACAGCATTTATCGTATTCAAAAGCGTTGAGCATCATTGATTCCCAGCCCTCTGAAGTTTGAAAAATAAAAATACCTGGGTGTTAATCCATGGATTATCTTTGAAAATGAGAAATATATTTTTGGATTACATGGTGTAATCTTAAAGTAAACAAAATGTTTTAAAGTGTATTGATGTTTTTTGGATGAAAAACATAAGCGAAATTCATGAAAAAAATCCCCCGATTCATTCTACAAACAACTCGCTCCCCTTTTCACCTATAATAGCAAAACTTTTGTTTTATTTGTGCATCTATCAGATAAGAGTCTCAGGGGTATGTAGGCAAATTCATTTTGGTAGGAGCACTCTGTTTAGTTTAAAAATGCACCCTTTTTAATTTTATATCAGCACTTTAGTATAAATAGGAGCTTGACAAAGTCGTAGATAATAATTCAAAATGTTAAAACTTTGCCTGAAAATCTGTTCGCCGGTAGATTAAATCTGAAACTCAACCGACAAATTACAAACAAGCAACCAACCAAACACGCTACATTTCACGTACACGGTGGATAATGCATACGGATCAGTCTCGTGGGATATTCTGATAATTTGTAATTGCGTGAATAGAATAAACTCCCCGAATCCTCCGAAGATAGCATTACTTCTACACGATCTGATTGTCATTGACGTGGTCCTCTTGCAATAAAAACTGCTGTTGTTTGGTTGTTTGTTTAAAGAAATATTTAAACAAGTTGGGGGCATAATATGCAGCTGGCTCAATAAACTGGGTTAACACTTTATGTGATCAATAGATATTCAATCAAATAATTATTGTGTGGAAATAGGTATGCTACAATGAAATGAAAAAGAGAATCATACATTATATTTCAGGGAAATCATAGATTTTGACGTTTACTATAAACATTCATACTTGTAAATGTAGATATCTACCACTGGCGGATCCAGAAGGTAACAAGGAGGTCCCGCATTTCAAGTCAGGAAAGGAAAAAATTGTTGGGCAATTGTTCTTGCAATAAAAACTGCTGTTGTTTGGTTGTTTGTTTAAAGAAATATTTAAACAAGTTGGGGGCATAATATGCAGCTGGCTCAATAAACTGGGTTAACACTTTATGTGATCAATAGATATTCAATCAAATAATTATTGTGTGGAAATAGGTATGCTACAATGAAATGAAAAAGAGAATCATACATTATATTTCAGGGAAATCATAGATTTTGACGTTTACTATAAACATTCATACTTGTAAATGTAGATATCTACCACTGGCGGATCCAGAAGGTAACAAGGAGGTCCCGCATTTCAAGTCAGGAAAGGAAAAAATTGTTGGGCCCTTAAAACAAAAAATTGGGCCCTTTTGAAAAGTTAACAGATTAACAGCATGGACATCATATATTGCCCCGAACCGGTCCGTCTTCTCGCTGCAAGCAGGAGGAAATTCTTTGTCACAAAGTTTGGCATTTTTTATAAAATCAAACGCGCGTCATTGAAACTCACAAGATGTAAATAGCATGTCATTTACATCATACCTTGATGGGGAAAAATAGATCTTATATGTTAGAAGTACTAAATAAAAGTTATCGTGAAAATGAGACAGTCGTTCTCGAGAGAAAAGAGCATAAATGCGCATTTAGAGAGTTTTGGTCCGTTTAAAAATCTGTAAAAAATTGGGGTACTTAAAAGCATCGGGAGGCATCATACATTTCAAATTAAACACAAGGAAGTCAATATTGAGCAAGTTATGGCTGTTTTAAATTCAAATAAAACCGTTAACCCGTACCGGTCCAGCTTTTGACCCGTACCGGTCCAGCTTTTGACCCGTACCGGTCAATTTTCGTTAGCTGCGTATACCAAGTGTGTATTTTAGTGTGCCGCCGTTTCTAAGGCGTCTGTCAAATAAAATAAATAAATAAAAAATATCAAACGTTTCTTCTACACTACATTTATAACTTCTGAAAAGGGGATGGGTATTGAAATCCGATAAAGTTAAAAACCACATCTTCCATGTTATTTTCCCATAGGGAAAACTCATGCTATCCATTGTTTTCAGCATGATTTTGGTCATCGAAAACTGATATCTTCAAAACTAGACTTTCAATACCATTCTACTTTTGAAGATGTTTTAGACCCCTTGTTGAATAATCTCTCAATGCAATAAAAATCAGAAAAGAAGATCCTCTTTTGAGCAAATAGTTCGATATTTTGAAAAAATGTTCACATATTTATAATTTTTCGAATTGTTCAATTAATATTTTTATCATCATCATGGGGACCTCACTTGAAAGAAAACACATTGTATTCACAAAAACACTGTATTTATGCCTAGAGAGTACTCATGGTGAAAGATATGACCGTCTAAAATCACTTGCCGTACTGCACATGGACCTTTATCCAAAAGGAAACCCACCTCAATCGGTGGATTGAGATTTATACCGGAGATTTAGGCTGAGATTACGAATTTACCTATATTTGGATTAGTTCTACAATCCCACAATGCATCATTTGGGAATCGGATCGCGGATCGTACGAATTCACGGCTCCTAGGATTTTTTAAAAGGAGAAATCCCCTTCAAATTCTTGCTATGGGCCTGGATAGGGTTTCAAAACTTCAATTGAGTACTTTAATTCCGGTAATTACTAGTTCATCAAAAATGAAATTACAAGTAGATACGCAAGTTTGTCTAATGGCTATAGCATATTTTACTCGAGTCTATCCAAATTACTTATTTTCATATACACTGTATGTACAGTGATTGCCTACTATTAAAAGTGCGTGATCAAAGACTCGACAAGATGCGCAAAATCCAAAATGTCGGAGGAAAGGTATGTTTGTTTCTCTTCTCTTTACCACTTTAATGTAATTTTACCTACAGATGGTATTCCATATGCTGTATAAGAGACTCAAGATTTATTTGGTAACAGGATTCAGTAGTTGACTAAACCGAAATACCTGAACTGAGTTGATAAAAGAAGCTAAATCAAAAACCCGCCGAACGAAAATGTATATTTCACAAAATTTTCTGTTTTTAAATTGCCAAAACCACAAAACCAATATATCTATGGTTAATATACATAATACTTAACATTACATGCATATCAGACGTTCCAACTCCCCTTGAGTATCGAGTATGGAGGATGTTAAAAAAAATTATGATCAGCCAAGTGAGTGAATTTACTATGTGGATTCTAATGATATGTTCATTTCAGAGTGGTTGGATTTACATGTTTTTACTGTCCTTCACTATAGTGCAGTCAGTTAGGTTTTTAATTGCACATGCTATATATAAAGCACCATATTTTGACAGAAGTATCATTAATACATATATTTTTGATATCTAACGAAGTGGTGGTAAAAAGTGGCCCCAGTTGATAATAGCAGGCCTCGCAAATTTTGCACATTTACATTGAGCTCCATGTTAATTTATCAATCTTCATAAGACCCCCTGCAGAACAGTTCTAAAGTAATAAAGCCCATATTTCTAGTATCTTACAATAACATGATTATCTTCAAAATAAGAAGTTTTTTTTTCTTTTGCCTAGTTCCAAAGATATACACTGCGTCAAATGTGAAGTTCCAAGCAATTTCTAGACGTGCAAAAATAGTCTAGAAACTCCGCGTATCTAGAGATTCCAAGACGTGTCAAGAGGTGCAAAGACCTCGCGTGTACAGAGCGTGTCAAGAGTTTTGATATCTCTTTGCACTGCCTTATCAAAACAAACAGTATAATTAGGGCTACCTGTTGTTATGCGCTATAGTCGCGCTTAATTCACAGGCTGGTATCGAAATATTTGTCCGCTGTGACGGAGCATGCTATTTTTCATAAAACCTCTAAGAATACTACACGATTTATTTTTTAACTCATATGTTTCGTTATACCATACAAAATTACTTACTCCATGCAATGGATATATCATTTGCGGGTAGCTTTCACTTCTGTTTGAAGTCCAATTACGCTGGGAAGAAAAGCTATTGAAAATGGCGCCGGAGTATCATACTTCAAAATGTACCATTTCTTGTTTAACTTTCTAATGACACGATATAGTGACACGATAATATTTACACATGGTTTCAGCATAAATATGAAGGTATAAATGAGATGTTGATGTATTTGGTCTTTTTAATTCTTTTATAAAAAATAATGTTTATTTTTTTGTCCGCTGTGACAGAGCAGTTGCAAATGTGAACTGTGAAAATGCTCCGTCACAGCGGACAAAAAATATTAACATTATTTTTTATAAAAAAATTAAAAAGACCCAATGCATTAATATCTCATTAATACATTCAGAGTTATGCTGAAAACATATGTTAATATTATCGTGTTACTATATCATGCCATTAAAAAGTTAAAAAAGAAATGGTACGTTTTAGAGTTTGATACTCTGGCGCCGTTTTCAATAGATTTTACTCCTAGCGTTATTGGACTTCAAACAGAAGTGAAGGTTACACGCAAATGATATATCCATTGCATGGAGTAAGTAATTATCCTTGATATAACGAAACATATGAGTTAAAAAATAAATCGTGACACATTCTTAGCGTTTTTATGAAAAATAGCATGCTCCGTCACAGCGGACAAATCTTTCGATACCAGCCTGTGATTATACTTTTGGAATATAACAATCGTTTTAATTTCATGTTGATAATAATTGATGTTTTTTAAATCATTATCAAAATAAAATTAATTTTAAAGTATGTGTGTGCGCGTAAGTGTAGGCAATAGCTTAATCGAAATGAGTAGACGTGTGCAGATGGAAATCGCCTATTTATTTTGCTAAATCTGACATTTTTACAGGATCACGATATGATTTTAATTGGACGCATATTCCTCTTTTAGAACAGTTTGAAAAATCAACAAACTCCACTTTCAACCGTGCCCGTAGCCAGGGGGTTCGACGGGTTCGACCCTCCCCCCCCCCGGCCAAAAAGTATTTCAAAATCATGCAGTTTTCACCATTCTGAGCACGTTTTAAGTGACCCCCTTGGCAAATATACTGGCTACGGGCCTGATCAAATAGTCAAATATGTAGATAGAACATGCAGGCCCGTATACAGGGGGGGGGGGAGTAGATTGGTTCTAGCGACCTCCTCCGTCACCAAAAATGCATAATTTTACACCATTCTGAGCACTTTTTAAATTATTTTGGCCATTTTTGAACTAACTATAACTAATTTTTTTAAAAGTAACCCACCCCTTGGCAAATCCTGGCTACGGGTCTGAAACGTAATCAAGTCTATATTTATAACAAATATGAACCTGAATCAATAACTTGTACTGTAACAACTGTCGCTTATTGTCACCTGTATTGATCATGATGGGGCGACGGCAGTGCCGAGTCTTTTTGATCTTATTAATCTTATTAATTACTATTTAAAATTGAAAAATTTAAGACCCCGGAAGCAAAACAACTCTTTGTTATGAAAAGAATACACAACCCACATGGACAGAACCCCTCATGTAAACCAATCTATAAATACTTTTGAAAACAATTTGATTTTAGATCTACATCTAAATCTCAGGTGGATGGTACTCTTTGACAAGATGAGCATTTAAAAGTGTAGGGGAGTTTTAATAAAGATGTTTTATAGCTAATTATTCAGACATATTTTTCTTTCATGTTGACGATCGTCGAACATAATTGCAATCAACACTCATGATATTTGGACCCGGGTATTTGTAAATTAAATTATAATTACCGCATGAGTTTATATTTCGTATTTTGCTTTAGCTAAATATGCGTTCTCAAATCAAAAAGCATCGGAACATTCTTTTTTATTGTCAACTTGTCATAAATTAAGAGGGTCTGTTTAAATGGATATTTCCAATAATCAACGCAAATTATTTCGTCTTGTTAAAGTGCCCGATAAAGTATAAAATGCGCATGCGTCCAGGTGTTGATAAACTATAAATAGCGAAAATCCAGGGTTTGTCACCACAAGGTAAGCCAGGACGTGTTGAGAGAACAGCTAGTGTTGAACTTGAATTTATATGTAGCCAGATAAGTTTCCTTATTGAAATTACATATGGTTATTAGCAATACTTTGTAGGTGCTAAATAATAAAATATTTAGAGTATATATGAGAGAAATTGGTCATTTCGAACCTGTTGAAAAGTTTGTGGCTCTCGGCTACACCGGGGAATTTACTTCCATGAGTATACACATAAATGTGGGGTTCCCCAAGAGGTACGCGACAAGGTGACCTGGCATCAAATGTGCGACTAAATGCTACTATCGAGAAGATAAAATAACGAATACGACAATAAGTTATTGCATGTGACAATCCCGAGCCTTCATCTCACTGAAGTATTTTGAAGTGAAAATAGGATTTTTGTTTTGATACATGGATTCAGATGAACGTAACTTTATTCTGACAACTAATCAAAACTGAACAAAATTGATCGTACGTAACAGACAATTTATTGTTTTACAATGTTTTGATTGGCTAAACGAATGAAACCAACAAATTATGACATGTGAAATGACAATTTTGAAATGTAAAATTTAAAAGTGACAAACACAACCTCCCTATCCACTCTTTGGGAGCCCTAGTAAATTAGTAATATGTACATGCAGCAGTGGCATTGTGCAGCTTATTATCACACTACTACTCGGGGTGGAAAATTTTCTAAGAGGCTCCGTTAAGGAAAAAATGACTTTATGAGCTGGATGGAATTTCTGTGTATTTTTTATTCTATTAGGGTGTCCTGCATAAAGGATTTCGCCTGCGAAGCATATAACTCTTGCGAACATATCTAAATACTGGTCCGAAGAAGACATACCTTGAACTTTTTAGAAAAAATTGGCTAAAAATGGAAACTACAAGAAGTCAAAATGTGCAACTCAAACAAAGTTGTAGCTATTCTATATCAATATTTTGTGTTATGTAAGGTTTCTCAGATGTTTCAAGACCTTCATTAGTATACTTGTGTCTAGAAATGTGACATTTAAGGACAAAATTTGGCATTTTTAATCATTTTCGCTTTCAGCATTAACATATAGTTCCTTATATCTCGAGTTTAATGCTGACTGGTTGTTGCATTTTTGATTAAATCTGTGCTTATACATATGTTCTTCCATTTAAGGTGTAGAAAATGTATAGTGGACAACCATTGTTCATATGAGAGCTTTCAGATCTCCCCTACCCCATTTATTATGGAAAATTACCGAAAAATATGAAAAAATAAAATAACTTGAAATTATAAACTTTAACAAAGTTGTAGCTATTCTATGTCAATATTATGTGTTATTTAATGTTTTTAAGATATTTCAGAACCTATAGCGGTATACAAGTGGCTAGAAATGAGACATTTAAGGACAAAACTTGGCATTTTTTTTATCATTTTCGCTTTCAGCAGTAATATATAGTTCCTCATATCTTGAGTTTTATGCTGTCTGATTGTTGCATTTTCAATCAAATCTGTTCTTGTGCATGTCTTCTTCCATTTAAGGTATAGAAAATGTATAGTAGACAAACAATGTTCATATTAGAGCTTTCAGATCTCCCCTACCCCATCAATTATGGAAAATAAACGAGAAATATAAAAAAATAAAATAACTTGAAATTATAGACTTTCATAAAGTTGTAGCTATTCTATTATCAATATTATGTGTTATTTAATATTTTTAAGATTTTTCAGAACTTTTATTGGTATTCAAGTGGCTAGAAATGAGACATTTAAGGACAAAACTTGGCATTTTTTAATCAATGCTGCTTTCAGCAGTAACATATAGATCCTCATATCTTGAGTTTAATGCTGACTGGTTGATACATTTTGGATTAAATCTGTTCTTGTACATGTTTTATTCCATTTAAGGTACTGAAAATGTATAGTAGACAAACAATGTTCATATTAGAGCTTTCAGTTCTCCCCTACCCCATTTATTAGGGAATATGACTGGAAAATATAAAAAAAATAACTTCAAACTACCAGTATAAACTTTAACAAAGATGTAACTATTCTTTATGTGTTATTGATTGCTATAATTAATGTTTCAGGACCTTCATTAGTATTCTAGTGTAGAGAAATTAGACATTGAAGAACAAAATTTGGCATTTTTCATCATTTCCACTGTTAGCAATAACATATAGTTCCTTATATCTTGAGTTTTATGCTGATTGGTTGATGGATTCTTGATCAAAGCTGTTCTTTTGCCTGCCTACTTTGATTTAAGGTATTTAAAAATGTATATTGGAAAGCCTGTCATTATATTAGAGCTTACATATCTCCCCTACCCCATTTATTTTGAAAAAATAACCAGAAATATAAAAACCAAACAATTTCAAAGTATAGACTTTAACAAAGTTGTCGCTATTCTAGATCAATACTATGTATTATTTGATATTTTTCAGATGTGTCAGGAACTTCATGAGTATACAAGTCTAAAAATTAGACATTTAAAGTTGAGTTGCAAATTGGGCGGGTATTCTCTATCTTTGTCCATTGGGCTTTTCTGGTTATGATATGTTGCAAACTGCTCATGAATCTATGCAATGTATAGTACAATACTTGGAATATATTTAAAAATAATGGGGTATAGTACTGTGATAATTATAACCAGTGATCAAGCCATATTGGTTGAATTCCCTCATATCAAATGCAATGTTGTCAAATGCTTGGTGATTTCCATATTACACCTAGGGGTGGTGTAATTAGGAAGTTCATGATAGATATTGGGCTTGGGGATATTTTGGTAAATGTAAACATTGTGAAATGAAGTACAGCCAACAAGATGATTTTGGAAAGGATTACAAAATGGTAAAGCTGTCTTTGGTTTGTGAAGCAATGTTACTGTATCTCTAAAATGGGATGAATTTCACTTATGGCAGAGCTGCTATTGAACTTTGCAAAACTGATAGTTGCAACTTATCTATCAAATACTGATCATGAAGAAGTTGACACTCTCCTTATGGCCCATGTCTATTACAGTGCTGCAGACAAGACAAAGGAGTTCAATGTTGAGAGAATTTGTATTCAGTCTGATGATACAGAATGTTGCTTGCAAAGAAGGATGAGAGTTAAAAAGAGCTCTTAAAGTTTCTTATGTCCTTCAAGGTAGCATTCTAAATTACTATATGAATCTCAAAGTGCAATACCTATTTGAAGATATATCAAAGATGGGTGTCTTGTACCAGTACTCACAAACAAACCTTCGTAGCAACACAAGAAACATATGTCCTTGGCAATTCGCAAATGTAAAATGGCAAAAGGCAGCGAAAATTGCTATACAAAGTTTCTAGTCAAGGGTGTATTGCTACTTGTCCATGTGGCAATAAACAACATAGTGCACATCGTTGGACAATATTTAAGGATGAGTTTCTCAGAACTATAAAAATTATTTAGAGATCTTACATATCTGAATAGCTTGTGGTGTCATGAGCAACTTAAACCTTTAAAATGCTTCCTAGTCAACTGGTACCCAAGACAAGTCGTACCCAAGATAACTGGTACCCAAGACAAGTCGTACCCAAGATAACTGGTACCCAAGACAACTCGTACCCAAGTTATTTCGAGTATTATGGGTGCATATTAGGAAAACAAATTGAGTTTGTATAATTATGTTTTCATGTTATAATGTGACTCAAATAAGCCTCAATATTTTTTTGAATTTAGAAGACATTTTTTCTCAATGGATTAAGTAAAGCATTTTGATTTAACTTGAATCACCTTTTTACTAATAAAACAAGTGCTTGAAGTGCTTGTTCACAACATTTTTTGCCAAACATATATATAAATAAATATAATTACAACAGTGACTTTTCTACAAATGAATCAAACAATTAATTTGAGCATTTTGAGAAAGTTTAAAGGAAGTTTAATCTGTTAATTTTTTTCCAATTGGAACTAAATTGGATTATGCACATGCATACTAAGTGTAATAATATATCATGTATGAATAAGTACCAAAATAATATTTGATATTTATATTATACTATATTATTACTTGTATACTATTATTATATTATTCAAAATATTTTATTGCTAAATTTCATGAATATGACTTCTGATAATATGAAATCCTAGACGAATAGATTATCTGTTTAATAAGAAATTAGGCCCAAGATTTGATGAATCAATACATTTATAATAATACCATCTTCCAAGATGAATTAAATCTGACACTTGTTCCAAACACTCATAAACATACAATATTTAAAAAAATGATTATGTATGTGTGGAATAAACATATATCTCTTCACTCGAACATCCAATATAAAATAATAGTCAAAATAAATTGACACTCAAAGCTCAAAATGTTACAAAATTATATCAATTTCTTCTCACATTCCCAGTCCAACACTTGATTCAAAACAAAATATATGCTTGGGTACGACTTGTCTTGGGTACCAGTTGACCAGTTACCTTTAAAATGACTTAAACGAGCTCTAACATAGAACCAGGGAGATTTGAAAAATCAGGCTGTTGCTGGATTAAGTTCGAGAGTTGTGAACAATCATGTCTATATAAAGACATATCCTTTGATTCATATGAGAGTAAACTGCGAAATTACAAAATTATTTCGCACTATGCTATTTTTGAGTAATCTTTTAAAAATATAGTAGTGTAGTAATTTTATCTCTAATATGTATATTTGTGTTTAAAACACATTTTCCATGCTTTGAAGATAACAAGACACATTGTTGAATATATATGATCTAAAATATGTCAACTAATCACCATTCAACTAAAAATATAAACAACTATTGCTGAAAGTGAAACATTGGTCATTTTGCCCATTTATGTGTCATTTTTTGATTTTAGTGTGCTAATAAATATGCTAAACTTTTGAAAATTTTAAGAATATTATCATGCAATAATAACATTTGTGTTGGTTTTCTCATTTATTGGTGGAGGGCAGATCTTAGACCTCTAATAAAAACATTCGTTGTCTTACATACATTTTCTTTAAGTAAATTCAGAGAAGACAGATTCAATAAAAAACATATATGAATCTATCATCAAAGAATTATAATTGTGGAAAATTATATGCTACTGCTAAATGCAGAATGCTAAAAATGCCAAATTTTAGACACATGTAATCAAATGAAGGTTACATTAAATAATACATAGTATCGATAGAGAATAGCTACAATTTTGTTAAAGTTGATGATTTGAAATTACTTTTTCATTTACATAAATGGGGCAGGGGAGACATGAAAGCTATAATATCAACATTGGTTGTCCAATATACATTTTCTATATCCTAAATGGAAGAAGACATGTACAAGAACAAATTTGACTAAGAATGCACCAACCAGTCAGCATTAAACTCAAGATATAAGGACCTATATGGTATTGCTGGTATTGGTATTCTAGGCACTAGTTTACCAATAAAGGTTCTGAAATATCTTAAAAACATTAAATAACACATAATATTGATATAGAATAGCTACAACTTTATTAAAGTTTATAGTTTCAAGTTATTTTATATTTTCATATTTTTCTTATATTTTTCATGATAAATGGGGTAGGGGAGATCTGAAAGCTCTAATATGACCATTGGTGGTCCACTATACATTTTCTACACCTTAAATGGAAGAAGACATCTACAAAAACAGATTTTATTACAATTGCAACAACCAGTAAGCATAAAACTCAATATATGAGGAACTATATGTTACTGCTGAAAGCTAAAATGATTTTAAAAAATGCCAAGTTTTGTCCTTAAATGTCTCATTTCTAGGCACTAGTATACCAATAAAGGTTCTGAAATATCTGAAAAACATTAAATAATACATAATATTGATATAGAATAGCTACAACATTGTTAAAGTTTATAAATTCAAGTTATTTTATATTTTCATATGTTTCAGTAATTTTTCATAATAAATGGGGTAGGGGAGATCTGAAAGCTCTAATATGACCATTGGTGGTCCAATATACATTTTTTGTATCTTAAATGGAAGAAGACATGTACAAGCACAGATTTAATCAAAATTGCAACAACCAGGCAACATTAAACTCAAGATATAAGGAACTATATGTTACTGCTGAAAGCGAAAATGATCAAAAATGCCAAATTTTGTCCTTAATTATCTTATTTCTAGACACTAGTACACTAATGAAGGTCCTTAAACATCTGAAAAACATTAAAAGTACATAGTGTTAATATTAAATAGCTAGAGTTTTGTTTGAGTTGAACATTTTGACTTTTTGTAGTTTCCATTTTTAGCGAATTTTTTCTAAAAAGTTCAAGGTATGTCTTCCTCGGACCAATATTTAGATATGTTCGCAAGAGTTATATGCTTCGCAGGCGAAATCCCTTATGCAGGAAACCCTAATAAAATGAAAAATACAGAGAAACTCCATCCAGCTCACAAAGTCATTTTTTGCACAATTCTCACACCTTCCACCCCGAGTATACGCTTTGTATTCTAAAGCCTGTTGTTTGTAATAACACTGTTCACTCAACGTATGTTTTGTGTGTGGGCAGTCAACGATAATCATTGTTTTATCCCGGTTATATGACCTCGGCAATTATAACAAAACCGTACTAAACGAAAAAACGCAAATAAGAGAAAGCTTTCACACACATATAAAAAATGAACTAGTCTAATCCGCCAGTATAAACTCTGTGCTATACGTAGCCGGGTCAGGCGCACACTATAAGTACCAGGTCCGAAGCCAGCATTTGCTAAGGGAATGACTTTAGAATTATTCCAGGGGTCGGGTCACATTTGATAATTGCTCAAAATTACAAGAAAACTGCTCAAAGTGGTAAAAGAATTATTGGCCAGGGATGCAGTATTATTTTAAACAATACATCTCTATCTGTCGGCGAAGAGGGGGGGAGGGCTAATTTTATAGCTGAAAATACAGATAGCTTATGATCTATAAACATAATCTTATAATAAACAACTATTGATTTAATATCTGATATGTTGACGGATACTTCCTGATTTGGTTTAAAAATAAACTGAATGTTGGGTTGCAAAAATAAGGGAGACAAAGACGTTCGAAGGGTGGGGGTAAAATTTTATTAAAACTAAGCTGAGACAGAATGAGAATAAATATATTTGTTAGTTGCTCATGTAAACGAAAACAAATTAGAGGGTTAATTAGCACCAGACCATATTTGCAAAATTGGGGGATTGCATTTTCCAAGGATTTCAAACAATACTATATCTAAAATGTTGCCCCTCATATGCCTAGGTCCCATTTGCTCCAATTCATCTGCCGGGCGCCGGCCGATTGAGTGTTTTGTTCAAACCCTAATTTACAATTTTAAACAAAATACTCAATCGACCGGAGGCCGAACGATGATTCTGAGCAAATGTGACCCAGGCATTACAAGCATACGCTTGAACTACCAGTTTCAGTAGCCCCCTGTCCTTCATATATTAATACTTTTCTTGTACCCTAGTCTAGACCAGATAATCAATTAATTAACTGTTTGATTGGGTTTTTGCTTTTTATGGACAGGATATCCCAAGATTACCTTGATTAGAGCATGGGCTTTCAAGAGAGTTCATGATTGCACTTTATTAGAGGCTATTTTTAATTCCCCATTATTTTAGCTACGTACATTTATCTCTGTTTTCTGGCTCTGATTATCATATTTAATTTACTATAACCAATTTCACCCGGTTTTCGAACTTCAAAACTATCTCATTAGGACAGATATTTACTGAGATATTTTCTGTATTTCTTTTGGAAGAATGTAGAATTGCTGACATGTTGACAGAAACTGGGGCTCCAGAAGTCTTTCTGAAGTGTATTGGACAAAAATTCCAAACTGAAATTTGACGGATTTTATTTATGAATCCGCCAATTAAATTCAAACTTGAGCCAAATTAAGTGTCTATGTGTATTATCAATATTATTTTGTATCTATCTAAAATTATTTTTTTGAATAGACATTCCCCGGGAACATTACGAACCAGGATTCCGAACATAATAATGATATGAGATGAAATTCTGTCAGAATGGAATACATGGTCATGGTTTATCTTATTCTAAATGAACAAACCATTTCGCAGGTGCAGGAAACTCCCCGCAGTTGACATTTTGTTCATATAAAAGGCATTTGCATTAATCCTTTTGTTAACTATTTTTCTGTAAAAGGTTTATAGGGAATCTACTCCCATATCCTCATTTTTAGACTCTTCTTAAACAGAGGACCTATCCCCTCAATATCATGTTAAGGCCCTATTTTAAAAGGGCAACTACCCCCTTCGACGGTCCCCATGTCAAGGCTTCTTTTTACATGACACCTACTCCATTACCCTGTGTAGGCGCTACTAAATAGAGTATATACCTACCTCCTCAACCTCCGTTAAGGCCCTGGTTAAGGCTCTGCCTTAACAGGGTACCTACCCCCTCAACCCCCTGTCCCACTTTTCCACATCTACCCCTTGTTAAAACCCTACTTTGCAGAATACGTCCCCCCCAGCACCCCGTTAAAGCTATTATTCTACAGGGCACCTTCCTCCCATTCCCCGTTAAAGGCTTATTGTTCCCCCGGGGGTTTCACTCCAATTTACCTCTTACATTGTACCTACCCCCTCAAACGCCTTTTCAGGGTACCTACAATCCTCAGCCCCTATTAAAGCCCGGTCCGGGAAGCCCCGTGCCCCGGCTGGCCTGTTCCCTACTTTAACCTATCCTTTAAAACCCACTTAAAATTGCATATTGTGTAACCTTTGTGAAACTGAAACGAACACTTTGTATGATGCCCTATGAATGAGCCATATAGGCTTGGCATATTTGAAGTCCTTGGCTGTCGTGGTGACAATATGAATGTTATTATGAAGAAAGATTTAGGTCTTTCAGATGATTCATGTGAGATAATTTGTACATAAAATGTACAATCACAGAGCCAATGCAACTGGTACTCATCTTAGAATATATTCAATTAATAGTTTCAGGCTCACATATGCGTGTATATATTTAGCGTAATCATTCAGAAAAGTCTTACAATCCCAAATAATTGAAATGTATGAATTTAAAACCACTTGAAAATTATAAGGTCAAAGAGCTTTGAGACAAGGTACCAAAACACTTAATCTAAACAAAACAGATTCCATCTTTCTGATTACACATCATATTTATCAACACTGATGATTTCGTGTAAGGGATTGAATCCTAATTCTATTCATCAGGTTGTTTTGGCATTCTGATACTCATATAGCATCTTTCTGTTTCACCTGAAACATCAGGGCTGAGAAGAAATGAGATGTCATGGTTTATCATGATGTTGTTTTGATGGGATTATTAGTTTTGAAACTCTCTGATCTAACTAAATGCATGTAGTTTATAGCCTGGGGTTTAAACGGCCATAAGATTATACTTTTTGGTTCCTTTGATTTGAAATCTTTGACGAAGGTCTCTTTTAAGAAGTGAAGTCAAACGAATGCAAACAAAGGGTATATAAAACCGGAATCGAATGTTTTAAATTAAATCCAAGTTAAGCATGGGTATTGTCAAACTTATTGCCGATTTAACAATGATGCAAAAAGCCATCCTTTGATCCTGTTTCCATTGAAGTGCATAATTACTTTTTAATTTCTTTGTGATCATTTGAATAAATATATAATCATCTTCAACATTTTGAGTCAACCAATGAGAGAATAAATCACATTGTTTTAATATGTCAATAACTTTACTGGACCAAGTGCCAGAGTAACCTAAACCATTCATTTCAAGGTCATACAAATATGATTTATTGAGCATATTTTCTTCAGGTAATTTCATTAAACGCAGCCAATATTTAATCAGCTTAATGTTGAAACGAATTTTTAAAGGATAACTTCCTAGCTCCCCATAAACAGCCGGTGTAGCTGTTGATTTTTTCACACCAAGCAAACATTTAAGGAATGATAAGTGTATTGCTTCTATAGCTTTTACATGCTTCTTACTATACCATATCTCAGAGGCATACATTAAAATTGGTTCAACCAAGCTATCAAAAAAATGCAGGGCAACGGAGATAGGAACATCGTTAAATTTTTTAAACTGTTGCTTAATTTTAAAAAGGGCTTTCCTTGCCTGTTCTTGGAGATAATCTATGTGTTTATCAAAATTAATGTTATTATTAAATATGCAGCCCAAATATTTATAGTGGTTAACGCTTTCAATAATGTTGTCATTAAAAGTGAATTGCACATTGGATTTTGAATTAAAAATTATTGATTTCGTCTTTAATGTGTTAACAATAAGGTGATACCTCTTACAGAACTTAAATAAACAATTTAACATTTTTTGCGCTCCATCTTCAGTATTTGACAATAAAATCAAATCATCAGCCCAAAGTAAATGGTTTATCTTATCACCGTCAAATTGAAGTCCATACTCCTTCGGTAAATAGTCTGACAAATCATCAAGAAAGTGGTTAAATAAATAAGTACTAAGGACAGAGCCCTGCATTACACCGGCATCTGTCTCAAAAGTAGGGGTGATACCATCTTTGAGTTTGAGGCAAGCTTTGGATTTTTTATACATACTGGAAATAATTTTGAAAATATTTGAACTTGGTGATATACCTGCTTTGCATAGTTTATACATTAGTGCAGACCTATTTACAAAATCAAACGCTTTTTTGAAGTCAATCATAATACAATATACTGGTTTCTTCAATCGTTTATAGTGAGATATAAGAGTGCTTAAGATATATAAATTGTCACTTGTCTGATGTCCAGTTTTATAGGCACCTTGAAGTGGATCTTGAGTGTTCAACATTTCAGCATTGAAAACAAGTCTATTCTGGATGACTGAGTCGAACACATTGCCTATACAAGCTAAAACATTTATTCCTCTATAATTATCAGGATCAATTTTACTACCTTGTTTAAAATAGTTGACAACATGCCTATGCTCCATTCATTTGGGTAATCTCCACTTAGAAAAATATGATTAAAAAGAGCAGTGATATCAGGAACAAGTGATATGCAGTTCTTAATTATGCTTGAGGGTAAACCATCAATCCCAGCAGATTTATTATCATTAACTTTATTTAAGGCCGTATACACTTCAGATTCTTGAATATTGTTATTTAGGACATTATCACTCAATTTCCTTTCATCTGTTAAAATACTGTTGACATCATATTCATTAATGAACATTTGCATCTCAACTAGTGCCTCATGATCAAAATAGTCCATACTAGGCAATTGACCAAGATTTTTGAATGCTCTGAAGAGTTCTGGAGTTTCAATTGGAATTTCTGTTAGCTGTTTATTTCCAGGCATATATTTAATCATTTTCCAAAATTCTGTTGAATTATTTGATTTAAAGAACATAAGGGACTTTAATTGATCTGACTGATACCTTATTTTTTCACGTTGTTTGGTTTGATTATATTTTTTCTGAATTTCATCTGTCACACTATCAGGTAAGTTTTGTTTAATAGCTAAGTGGAAGTCCTTTTTCAGTTGTTTACATTCACTATTAAACCATGGGTTCACTGGGAATTTTTGAGTTTTTTCTTCAGACACTTAATCTGAAATGTATTTTTAGAAGCATGATAAATAGTACCTTTAAGATCCTGCAATAGACTATTGGAGCTGGTATTTTGCCCCATGTTAATGTAAAACTGATCAAGAAACCCATTGTTTAAGTTATCCTGTAATGCGTCAGTAAATGTTTCTTTTAAACTGCGATTTAAAAAAACTACTCTCATTCTTATATTTCGTCATTTTTAATAGAAACTAAACAAACGTAGATGAATTGGGATTATGATGATATTAGCAACCCAATGGTGGCTGTTATGAAAACGCTAACTCATCCTTGCTGCCAATGTATATAGTATAAATATATATTGCATTGTTAACAGCTTTAAAAAAACAACGACATAGTACTTAAAAGATTAAGTTTCAATAATAAAGCATCATTCCGAGAATTTCTATCAAGATTGAAAACAATTAAATGTTTCACAAGAAGAGAATACTGTAGAATTAAGGTGATAATAGCGACATCGATGATAGTAATGAGACATGATGATGAGTGGACAACTGCACTACGCAGATTGCGTTCTCTCTAGTCAGATAATGCTATCTTATTACCCCTGACATGAAACTACTTGAATGGCTGAATTAGTATAAATGCAATCTTTTGAATAAAGGATGCAGCTAGCCGAAGTGTAAGACCAAAATCACCGAGGATATGTATCCAAAATATGAGTTGACCTCAAGTTGACATCTCAACATAATATGCCTGCTACTAAATGTTAATCCCATGAGGTTTATAGACCAAATTATGCCGTTTTGGGTCCTCTGGGAAGAGGAATCGACTGGGCGCACCTGTAAAGGACTCCCTCTTGGTAAAAGATGATTGTTGATATCTAAATATGAGTACTATTTGGTGACAATACCATATTAGATCCTCTGTTCATCCCAGTGAGCATTCCGAATTTAACTTTTAAAATAGTTGCACTGTTGGAATGAATATAAATATTATAAAAACATAATAAACAATGCAAGTAAATAAATAATTTAATATGTATGCAAATAAATGACTCTACCAATGTAATGAGTAAAACTTCCATGGGGCCTCAGCAAGGAAAGAACTGTGTGATGTTGGGAGGATGTAACCAGAATAGAATCTAATACCAACATGAGAAATCATGGCCTTCCATTAGCTTCACGCTAGAATCATATATTTCTAGTTGAAGACAGAAAAAGTGATGAGTATCAGAATGATCTAATACCGTTCAAGGTCATTTCTGAATGTAACATCGCCAAGGCCGTGTTCATTTAAAATGTCACTGATGTTTCTAAAGTATGGACAATGCAAACCGTTTCAAGGCTAATTGATTGGTCTCGTTGTCTTAAAAACAGCTTTATATAATTGTTCTCGGAAAACTAGGGGCGGAAAACCTAATTGGAGTTCTGGAACGAACCAGATGTCCCGACGAGATTTAATTGTAATTACTCGACCGATAGATTTTAACAGAGACTTCTCGTAAACGTTCAGAGAAATACAAATGCTAAAACTTATACTCAGAATATACAGATAGAAACATGGACGTTAATATGCATTTATCAGTTCAAGTCGGTTAGAGACCGAGAGGCCTCACGATACAACCCATTTCCAAACCTTAAAAGAGAAGAAATGACAGTAATACCCCGCCAAGGAATTGTCAAGAAGACGAATAATATTTCTCATGTGCAAATAAAGAGATCTTCTTCTACTGTTCGGTTATGATTGCCTTGTTCATATGGATTAAAAAGAAAATATTTAGATGTGCGTCAGACGTTGGAAAAGCCTTGTATCGTAGCTGTTGTTGAATTTATATTCTGTAAATCAAATTTAACACGAGCCTAATTGCAATGTTATGAAGAGCCCATGTTTCCCGACAAGATTATATCAAGCTATCCTCAAGGTGGTACGCTAAGCGAAATGCAGAACAGGAAAATAAAATGCAAATGGCAACAATCGAGAATAACATTACCTGAGATAAAAGATTCTTAGTTGGAGTGCCTAGCGTCAATGACGAGATTGCAGCTTACTTTACATCAGGCTCCTTCGTTCGTTAGTCAATAATAGTGCTTTCAACTTGAGGAAGAGGATTTGAATGACCATAACGTAGACGTAACTCCTGTGAAACCCCAACAACAGAGATCGTTATATACGTTCGTTAAGAAAACACCCTTCTGGCAAGACTGTCTTTGCAGTATAAGCCCCATTCATATTCTATTAAAGCAGGTGTCAAACGATTTTTTAGCTGATTCTCTACTCTGGTCTTTATCATGTTCGGCTTCTGTATATGCAGCATCTTTCTAGTATTTTTGCGTTCACGCGCTCATTTATATGTTCGAAGTACGTTTGTGATGTTCTTTGAGGCATTTCGGCTCCCAACTCCTCGATTTCGCGATTACATGGTATATATTACAGCCGTGTGTAAAAACGAAGTGATTAGATAATCCAAATAATATAGTTAACAAATACTGTTACAGTATAGATGTAAGTGTTTTGAGAATATAATATAAGCGTCCGACTTCCTCAAGATGCAAAACTAAAACTGTGTAAACCAAACTACTACAGAACAGTTGGTATAGCATTAAGATAAGTTATTGTCCCGGCCTAATTGGATCTGTCAACAGACTTTTAATTGGGCTGGTAGGACAGACACCGTTCTCTGTGATATAAACCAGATTTAACAAATACTTGTTAAATCACAATGTAAGGTAAATTTTGAACAGTATTGTCTTCAATATTTGTTACTTTTGGTTGATTTAAATTAAGTGTGAAATGTACAGGTGAATGATCAGAATCAGGATGCCTGTCATGAACTTTAAAATCAGTAAACATGTGGAGTAATCCAGATTGCGAAGCTACATAATCTATAACCGATTTTCCTTTCAAAGGGTCATTATCATTTTGTTTCAGATATCTAAAGTATGTAAATTTACCAATACCTTTATCATGGAAAAAACGTCCATTTAAGATTCTTAGATCAGAGGCTTTACATAAATTAATAAAGTCACGACCATGTGTCTGATTTACTGCTTTGATGTTTTTATCCATTGGAAACCGGTCTGGAATAAGGTCAGGTTTTTGTGGATCATTTCTACACTGATCATTAAAAAGGTACGAGCTAGTAAATTTATCATCTGATCCATATACAACAGTATTACAGTCAGATAAAGTGGCAGTACGGGCATTCATATCCCCACAAATAATTGTTTTACCCGATGATTGATAAAAAGATAGATTTTTCCAAAACATCAAAATTGTCAAAATTTTCATAAGGTGAACCCTTATGAGGCATATAAATGAAGCAAATAAAGATATCATTTTCCAGATTAAAATATGAGGATTTGATTTTAATCCAAACATAAAAATCATGAGTTTGTTTTAATACTTCAATTGCATTATTGTAAAAATTGTCTTTAATAAAAACAGCTAAGCCACCTGAATATGCATTTGAATTATGATTTTTATGTTTCCTTGCTAGATTATGCACAGTGTAACCAGAAAAAGACAGGGTTTCACCAGGATTCAACCATGTCTCACTTAAAAATATAATTGCATATTTGCTGAAAAGTTCATTTATAGTATTATCATTATGTAATTTGTCTGAAATTCTATTGATGTTCCAAAATAAACAACTTAAACCTTGATTTTTCAATGAACTGTTCAATGAGCATTTTTTGGGTTTAGAGTTATTTTGATCAACATTTCTTGCTTGGCTGCTACTCTCACTACTATGCTCTAAACTTGATTGCATACTACATTTACTAATACATGATTGCACTGTATCAACATGTGATTGCTCATTAACATTAAGTGACTGCACATTATTAACATGTGTTTTTACCGAATAAGATTTCTGATTATGAGCACATACTTGAACATTATTTACAGAAGGTTGAACATTATTTACAGAAGGTTGAACATTATTTACAGAAGGTTGGACATTATTTACATATGGTTGAGCATTAAAGTCAATAACATGCTTGGATTCTATAATGGAGTAAGTTGTCATAGTATCCAAAATAGTATCATGGATGCAATCACACTGATCACTGTTTAAAACTTGGGGATGTATCGAGAATTATGAGGGTTTACCCTTTCAGCTAGGACTGAGGAATAAGTCCTCAAGCCTGTTGAAAGTCCATTCTTCATGGTTGAAATCATTGCATTCACCATGCTGTCTCTACCCTGGAAGTTGAAATGCAATCTATCTCTAAAGAGAACACTAAAGTTTGGGTGGTTGGCAGTTGATCTATTGATCTTGTTGATGTCAATGAAACCGACATGTTGTTGATGGCAAAACGCTTCCATTGCACAGTTAATCTGATCAATGTTACAGTTCATCTGGTAAATCTGTTCATCAGAATTAGAATCACCTCTATGGTGTAGTCCAGCAAGGATGAGTTTTGATGTTTTGTGGCGGTTTCGTGCAGTCTGTATGAGATTTTTAAGTCCATAGATAATCTCTTGTGGGGTATCAGTTTGAACGTTGTTTGTTCCAAATCCTAGGATTTTATAATCTGTAGAAGTTGGTATGTCTCCATTTTGTATCACATGGGTGGCATCTTCTACTCGGGCTCCACTGTACACTGAAGATGTCACCTTGATTCTGCTTTCCTTGCCTTTCATTATACCAGCAAGTTTTTTTCCATTTGAGCTGTACATAATATGCACTGTGGGAGGGGGAGGGGGTGGGGGTGGCGATGATGCCTTCCCTTGCACCTTTGTAGCAGGTGATGTAGTTGAAGGAGGTGTTATAGGTCTCTTGGGTGTTGGTATTGCTTTTTGTTGTTTTGTTGCTGACTGTTGTTTGGCTGTGGTTTTAGTAGAGTTCTCATTTAAAGGGTGACGCATATCGTTTAGCAAATCGAACGCTCGTTTCTGGTGTTGCTCACCGTTTAGTATAAAAGGCCCGATCCCGTAATAATACTCAAGGGTTCACAGGTTCGAGGTCGTTGTGTCAACACCTCTAACTGTTATATAGCATAAGTATATTATAGATCGTCACACATTTATAAAAGGGTGATTTTTATTTTGACAAATCAATTCCACATTTATGGGTGAAGTTTCAGGATCTTCTATTTGTGTATAACAAGGAAAAATTTGCATCTAAATTTCCCCATAACGTAATAGCACACAGCTTGGCATATGAAATATCCTACAAATGAAACAAAGCAAGACAAACCGGTTTCCAATACAAGGATTTATATTGGCTGTTGTACATGTATTCTTTGAACGCAATCACTCTTTGGATAACGTTTTCAAAATCATTATAAACGGATTACTTTATCTTAAAGACAATTTCAATAAACTTGATTTTACAGAACTCCCCTTATTTCTTAAAAATGGACTGATCCAGTTGATTCGCCTGGAGCCGCCATATTGTTTTTATACGGGATGCTAATCGTCACCCTTTAAGCTTTGTGGTAGGGATGCATTGTGTCTTTGTTTTTCATGTTTCTCCAGCTTTGCCATTAACACAAGGTTTTTGTTAAAGGTTGTTTTGAGATCAGCCTGTAATCCAGAAAATTCTTTTTCTTTGATCCTAAGCTCATTTCTAACTGTTGAGAGTTCATTGTCAAGGTCTCTGACTCTATTGTCAAAGAGTAACTGTTGTTTTTCTGCTTCATCCTTCCTCTGAAGTTCATTTACTTCTACACGCTGTAGGAGATCATCTATTTTGGCAGCTTGTTGGATGATTTTACTTCTGAGTTTTTTGTTTTCTCCTTCATATGATATAGAGCCTTTGCACAGTGACACAAAACTGGGGGTGGGGATGGTGGCTCGGGTGTGTCTGTCTGTGTTTCTGTCATGTGTAAATCACCTGTTGTTGGCTGGGAGGGGGTTGTATTCAGATCATGGCTAGAAGGCTGTGTGTCCTATAGGGTGATAGTCTCTACAGTTTCATCAGTTGTTTTATTATGATTTGGCAGGAGCAGTGATTGAGACATGTCTGGATCAGATCCTGAGAGTGTGGATGACATGTTGCTAAAGAGCATTTGACTGTCCTCCATATCTATAGCATTGGTATTAGGCCGGATAGATGGTTCCTGTGACCTAGTTCCAAAGATATAGGAGTTAGAATTTTGGAGAATCCCCGTTGGCTGCCATTATAAACTGCTATCAATATAGCTTTATAAAGCGTCCTTTTCTCAAAAAATCTACTATGAAATTTTCTAATATTGTAGATTTCTATAGTTGATATATTGACTTAAAATAAATCAAACAGGCACATTTCTAAAAAATTCTTATTTTTAATATATTTAGTCATTAAGTTGTATAAAAAACTATATTGAGCCCCATGTAATTTTTCGATCTATAAAACAGAACAGTTCTAGAGTAACAAAGCCCATACATCTTACAATCACATGATTACCTTCGAAATAAGAAGGGTTGTTATTTTTCTTTTGGCTAGTTCCGAAGATATTGGCGTTTCAATTTTTGAAAATCCCCGTTGGCTGCCATTATAAACTGCTATCAATAAGTCTACTATGATCTTTTCTAATCTTGTAGATTTCTATAGTTAATATATTAACTTGAACAGGCACATTTCTAAAAAAATCTTATTTATAATATATTTAGCAATTAAAATTGTATGTGTACTTTTTTTAATGTTCTTTCTTATGCAGATTTTATGCACATTTCAACACTTCCTCGGTAGATATCAATAAAAAATTGCTTCATATATAGAATGTGCAATTGAACTCCAATTAAATACGAAAAAGCAGCTTTAGTTTATAAACTTGAAAGAAATCAAAAAAATAGTATTTCTTGAAATGAGTGCTGAGGGTGTATCTTTCGCCTATGTGATAATACTCTAAAAATCTACTGTATTTTTATTTCAAAAGATGCCATTTTTAATTTTATTCTACAATGGCTGGCTACCTTAATATCGAGACGTATTTCTTACTAAATGCTGAAAATTATCAAATAGGCGTCTAAACAATCAATTTTATAGGTTCCATTTTAAAAATTGCTTTAAACGTTTTGGCCACGGGACGGAAAGAATATGGTAACCTTTTTTAATCCACATGCCTCTTTACTCCTAAAGGAACCACATTTCACCTGAGAAGCATACGTTTTTTAAGTCACTACATAAACTATAGAAATCTGCAATATTAGATAATTCCATAGTGGACATTTTGAGAAAATGACACTTTAGTAGACATATTGACAGCGGTTTGTAATGGTAGCCAATGGGGATTTTCCAAAATTCAAACGCCAATATCTTTGGAACTAAGTAAAAGAAAAAGAGCAACCCTTCTTATTATGAAGATAATCATGTTATTGTAACATACAAAGAATATAGGTTTTATCATTTTTGAACTGTTTTGCAGGTTTTTTTGAGGATTGATAAATTAACATGGGGCTCAGTATAGGACTTTTTATACAAATTCACAGCTAAATATATTAAAAATAGGAACTTTTTGAAAATGTGCCTGTTCGATTTTTTTAAAGTCAATATATTAGCTATAGAAATGTGCAATATAAGAAAATTCCATAGTGAAGTTTATGAGAAAATGACACTTTAGTAAAGACATATTGATAGCGGTTAATAATGGTGGCCAATGGGGATTTTCCAAAATCCAAACACCAATATCTTTGGAACGAGGCAAAAGAAAAAACAACCCTTCTTATTTTGAAGATGATCATGTTATTGTAAGATGCTAGGAATATTGGCTTTATTACTTTAGAAATGTTCTGCAGGGGGTATTTTGAAGATTGATGAATTAACATGGGGCTCAATATAGGTTTTTTATACAACTTCACGGCTAAATATATTAAAAATAAGAAATTTTTAGAAATGTGCCTGTTTGATTTCTTTTAAGGATATACCAGTGTAACCCTTACGACAATGGTGATATATTTTTAAATTACAAAAATAGAAAATTAACACCTCTATCTAAAGCTCGTTTGTTAACTTCACGTTTGACAAGTGTTCTGAATTAAATATCATGGACGCAGAATGACGATATATGACGCTTTACGACATAGTAATCCATAGCAACTAAGAGATTCTCATTTTCAATGTTGTTTTATCATGACGTCATATAACACTTTTGTTAATGGGTTATTGGAATATGATAGCATTATCTGTGACGTCAGTGACATATTGCCCCATCAACAAATAAACAAACAAATGAACTATACGTCATCAATTCTTCCAAATTATTCCGTAATTTTTTGTATATTCCTGTTTCATTCCAGTTTCGTGTCCGTTTCTTTCGTTTATACCAGCAGTATATGTGTGTGTGCCCATGTATTACAAACACGACAAATCTAATTTGTAACTTGCTTCTTATTTCGCTACAGTCTGTATGAGTTTTCATTAAGTTATAGTCTATAGCCTATGTATTGACCAGGGGTATTTAATATCAAAACGGGCAACTGTAAAATACAGTATTCTATTTCGGAATTTCTATAATTCATGTATACACTTATTACATGAACCACGGACACTTATAGTCCGTGCATGAACATTCATTTATAGGTATTTCTATTGAAATCATTACCTTGTTTCGTTTTTCCTTTCTGTCAAAACAAATACCATCAAACATGTCAAACAAGCCATTCAAACCTTTGTTCAATTTATGTTATTATTCTATATTTTTATAATTATAGTTACCAGTTAAAAATATTTTCCCAGTGAGTATTAACGACCATGATCGGACATGCCGGATACAATGCGAAAAACGTCCATACCGTTCACAGAAACACATTATCCGTGTACTATATTCAGTAGACGTATCTTGCTCAAATCCGACAGCTTTACATAAGTGGGGACCTCGGGGTGAGGAATGCACAGGGAATGTACAACCCCATCCGAAAATCATCTAAGCACGCATGCTATATATCACGAGTGAAATCATTCATGCCTGATCTGTGAGGTTATACTTGTGAAGGCAGTCCATTAAGACAGGACATGTTGAGTTTTCACAATTGTTAACCTCAAATGTAACGTTATCCTTTCCCGAAAAATGAACAGAAATATTATCATATTAGAATAGGAGTCAAATATGGCTATCATTAGCCATTTTAAATCATCGTTTATTGAATGAATGTCTTACTGGGGCATCTATCCCTCAATTTATTCATAATTTATAATATTTTGAAATTATGTTTATCATGTGGACTTAGCTAGTTTATGTTTTTGTGAGCAGTCGATTTTGTTAATTCTTGAGAAAGACGTCATATATTTATTGAAATTATGACGCGAATTGACCAGTGGCTTTTGTATCATTGTTAAAGTACACCTATCTTCAACGGCATTTTCAAGCGTAAAACAGACCGTTGACCCTATGTTTTTTTTATATCAAAATAAACATGAGAACACCTTCTTTAGAATAAGCAAATAAAAAAAATACCACAATCCATTGGAAATTTGCGTAATTTTCGATTCAAAACGTGTCAAAATGCGAAAATGAAAAAGATGTGTTTTTAATGGAAAAACGTTACAAAAATTCACAAATAGTGTTGGGGTAGGGGTAACACTTTAAGTGAAAAAAGTAAGAAAAATGTCCTGAGTGTACCAATATTCGAAACAATGTAATTATGTATAAAGGAAGTTTGTCTAGGCTCGAAAAAATCGTCAATACTCCCCAAATCATCATTTTATCGACGAAATATAGGAAAATATGTTTTTTTGCTTTGGAATCAATGGCGCCTCAAATGTTAAAATGATGATAACGTCACACCTATTTTCAGAAGCTTCTCATGAAAAAACTAATCCGTTGACCTACCTTTTTTATTACATTTTTCGAATCACTACATCTAGGTCTATAATAAAAACCTAGTTTCGTTGAGGTTGAAAATGGTCGATTTTTTCGGAGGTTACACTGGTATATCCTTAAGCCAATATATCAACTACAGAAATCTACAATATTAGAAAATGTCATAGTAGACTTTTTGAGAAAAGGACACTTTAATAAAGCCATATTGATAGCGGTTTATAATGGCAGCCAATGGGGATTTTCCAAAATTCAAATGCCAATATCTTTGGAACTAGGCAAAAGAAAAAAACAACCCTTCTTATTTTGAAGATAATCATGTTATTGTAAGATACTAGAAATATGGGCTTTATTACTTTAGAACTGTTCTGCAGGGGGTCTTTTGAAGATTGATGAATTAACATGGAGCTCAATGTAAATGGGCAAGATTTTCGAAGCCTGCTATCATCAACTGGGAGGACTTTTCAACACAACTTCGTTAGATATCAAAAATATATGTACCAAAGATACTTTGGTCAAAAAATGGTGCTTTATATATAGCATGTGCAATTCTATGGTTTTATTGACCTAACTGACTGCACTACTACGAACTCTTAAATTTCAAAACATTATAAATCACCTTACTAGAACATCATGAAGAAGAAGAGATGAAGATGAGAAAGATTATTGAAAATAGAGGCAAATTTAGAATGATAACACGAAATTTCTCTGGAATAATACCAAATGAAAGTAAAGATTTGGTTTTAATTATAAATCAAACAAATCTTTAATGTCCATATGACCAAAGCCTAAACCTGAACTTATCCTCAGTCCCATCCACATAACGCTGTCATTAAAGATAATAGCATGGTATATATTTCACACTTTGTTTCTTCAAAAACGCCCACTGGGCGTTTATTTTGCATTCGATTACATACAATTCTAAAATGTTCAAGCACTCAACTCCTCATACGTCTAGTTTCCGTTGTTATTTGTCCAATGTTCCAATGCAATATATCCACCATAGTCCGTTGTCATATACTACCATATGCCGTTGTCTTTGGGAATTCAGATTCCGTTGTCATTGACGATATCGAAGACATTATATTGTGGCGATTCACGACACCATACGATAAGATCCGAAGAAACGAGGATCAAGTGTTTAGTACAATAACGTCATTTCTAAGGGCGATATAGTGAAATATTGGACCAAGGGCCGAAGGCCCAAGGTCCAATATTTCACTATATCGCTCGCAGAAATGACGTTATTAGTATTATTACCACCGTTAACGACCAGGACTGAAACAGCAAGAAAATCTTACGCATTGAACGATATCTAATTTCCCGGGGAAAATTGCCGGTCCAGAATATATTCTAGACCGGTCCATATGGACCACCACTATGACGTCACACATTTGTCAGGTCGATATAGTAAAATAAACGCCTTCTAAACTAGCACTAAAACCCCTAGAACTGGCCCGGCAAGGCAAAGAGTTGAATCGACGGTTATGTCCGCCATTTGTGACAATTATTCCGGAGTGCAAATTGCCTGTCATAGCTGATTCCTGGGAACGACGGATGTTACGGAAAATAAACATTGCTCTTGACTACCTATATCTACCGACTAGTCTGTATCTAACAATGCGCTCCAAGAAGTGTGGCCACAATCTTACTGAACTTACGATTATGGAAAATAACTTCATTGTGTATACAATGATATTTAATAAGCCTATTAAGGATGCAGTACCAGGTCAGCGTAGAAAAAGTTCCAGACATTAGATTTTGCTCATATTTGTTACAATGTATCACTATGATGTTATCATCATCCAAGTGCAATATGAAGAGGATTGACCGTCTGGTAATTACAAAATAAAAAATTATTTTACCTACCCAAAATGAATCTTTTTACTTTTTTGAGTTTTCAATAGAGCTGGCATCTTTCGAACCCTGGTTTTCGTTTCCACTAATTGCGATTTAAGAACAAGTTTTCCCATAAAAGTGAAAGGGATAAAATATGCTTGATAAAATGTTTGCAATTTAATTCTTTTCTGGAAACACCATTATCGAAATAAACTATAATTTTTGAATAAGACTAAATGCGAAAATGAGGTTCTTGGGAGCTAGCTTTCTCAAACTGGAAGTCAAACCTGCGCAAACAGATGTGAAAACCGACCCGGTACTGCATCCTAAGGGAGTTTCTATATATGTTTATGAATAAACTTGATATATAATAGATGTCATCTTTGTTTTTCTTTGTTTCTGTTGGGCCAGACTGCCATAGACTTCCATGTTAAAAACTTGCGATAGTCACTTAAACAGGCAATGCGCCTATTTTTGAAGGAAAAGGGACAAAATATTATTTGAGACATGTCACTCACACAGTCAATCAAATATGATAAAAACTTTAATTTGGGATAATCCTGAAGTGAAAAAAAATTATTCGCATAGAAAACGGCATTTGAAGTTCAGAGATTGAAAAAGTGAATTACCACTTTTCAAAAAATGTATGTTTTAAATAACTCTTGGATTAAAAGATGGCGTTTGCTTGAAAATCCTATCAAAAATGAATGGATGATCAATGCAAACAACAATGCCATCTTTCTATGGCATTGCTAAAAACTTGACACATATATAAATTGATAGATCCAAAATATTTTCCCATGATCTAGTGTCAAGTCTGATGTGGTCTGTTTGAGCTATTTTTGGTGTCAAGTGAAAGATCAGGTACTTATTTATCCATTGGAAATACTATGAAGATCAAAAGTTCATTTCAGCACTTTGTCCCTTTAATTTCATGATTTATCAAAAGGTGTTTGAAACTCAAATGGCATACTATGGGCCGGGATGACCTTATTAATGTACATACTGTGATAAATCATATTGTGTAACACGAATAAACCAAGATTTAAAGAAATTTAACATTGCATTAAAGGAGATTTGACCCAGATTTGTTTTAGACTAGTTGCAAAATTCATGCAAAATGATTTAAACGACATAAATCAAAGTTAAATGTTGTAGAAAACTTTTCACTGAATTCAAATACGCTATTAAAAAGAAGGAAAGGTAAGCTATTAGAGGTTTAATGTGCAAATCTCTTAAAATCTCACGAACAACCGAGAATAAGTGAGATCTCAAAGTTATAAAGAAACTCCTCTATTACTGTAATGCAAATATCTGATGGTCAAATACCGTTGGAACGAGGTCGTAGATGATAAAAACATTATATAGTGATATATCATTCTATTATTACGGCATAACGCCATCATTCCGTTCTTAACTGTTCGATGTCTATGTTCACAAGAGAGAGAAGCAGCGCGTGGATCATTCTGGAGCGCAATAAATTATTTCTAATTTCCTGAATCTTCCCAATGAAGCCATCGATCGTCATTTATGTTATGAACGAATGAAGATTTACAAAGAGAACGAGTGTTGTCTCGTTAGTATAACAGGGGCCTGTTCAGATCATTGTATAAATTATACTGCATGGCATCGAACGTGGGACATTGTTAAAAATCACTGCGTTTAGCGGGCACGTACTGTTTGTTGGAATCAGGGTATAATTGTTACATGTACACCCAATGAAGTAACTAAAGCTTTATCCTATTGTTCTTTATCACTCTACTATACCTTGCATTTGGTGTTCATGAGCAACCCATTTGGCTTATTTGTAATGACTATGTATTTGTTTTTACTTGTCTGTTCCTTATGAATGGTTTATCGGTTGAAAGTTAGATGTTAGTAAGGCACTTTCAAAAATATATTAAACAATTCAATTAGACAAACAAAGTATCTTATGCATTTCTAGGTGCTAGGTATAGTAGAGTGTTTATCCCATTCTTGGATGTGTGTCAGAGATGTAATGCGGGTTTGTTAAATGTTGTATTTTCAACAGCTAAGCGCCAGGATATAGGGCAATAGCTACTTCCCGGCAGAGTGTGAAACTATAGGCCTATGAGGGTGCAACTATTCACCTTTCCACAAAGTTAAGAAAATCGATAATTTCCGGCGCGCTGATTGGTTGTATGCAAATGAGTCAAATCAATGACGTCAATGGTAGAAAGTTTTGAAGTACAGCCAGCATAGGAATATTTTGAATTAACTGCAATAAAAGGATTCTATTTGCCCAATGCACTAATCATTTTTAATCAAATATAAAATATGGACGGGGCACTTTCATTCCGAATCTTATGTAATTTGATTTAATCATTTTTTGACAGAACTATTGTTCAGATCAGCCTCACATACCCGGGCTCGTATGTCTCATGCGATTGTAAACAAAAAATGTAAATTGTGAAGTTACAACAACTCGTTTAATTATCTGATAGTGGTCATACAATATCTTGTTAAATGGTTATTATGTCGTAGTGAGAATTCGAAGTTCCATCAGAAATTCATCACGAGTGACATTCGCGCAAAGCGTTACCTTTTGGTATTTATTCGCCATCAGCGATGTCAATAACGATCAGCAATGTCAACATATCATCAATAAACATTATATGATATACGCTCTTGTCTGAAATCTTCCCAGTGATCATTATTCAAAACCGATCATCACAACTAATTTATCCTATGAAAAATGATGTTGCACAAGTGAAGTTTCAAGACACCCTGCATATCCAGGTTTGTTTTCTATTAAGCGTTCTCATTCTCATTATTTTCAAGAGATCCATCAACATTTTGGTTAAAAAAAATTCTACGGTCTACTGGATCTATGTTGACAGTTTTGCTTTACCCCCCTATCACACCAAACTAGTTCTTACTCGTTCTTGCCAGTCCTACAAAAACGTCGTAAAACGGGCTCAATCTGGCTGTGGTCGGAAAATAATTAGCTACTTCGTTCATAAACAGTCTTCAATACTTCCATCTCATTCCCAGTTAGTTCAGGTCGCACCACGTCGGTGTGCAACGTCGTATAACGCGTCCCTTAGTCTGACAACGTTCATGAAGTTCGTAAATAGTCCTTAGAAAGTTGCAGCTACGTTCATTCCGTTCGCACACAGTTTAAAACCAGTTTTGAAGAACGCAGTGGCAACTTGTTTGGTGTGATAGCTATATGTTTGCTAACTCGTTCATAAGCAGTCTTGAATACGTTCTTAATCAGTTTAAACCCGTTTGCAATTAGTTCTACCTCGTTCTCAATACGTCCTCAGACAGTTCAACTCGTTGTAAAAACGTCCCTAGTAGGATTGAAGTACGACGGTTCCGTTCGTAGTACGTCCAGCTCGTCGTTAGTACGTTGTCACTCGTTCTAATTGTAGAGCGTGACGACCACGAGAGCATTTTGAGCATGTTCTAAGTTCTAGAGGACCTACCCTTTCAAGTACGTTCGATGAAGTTTGTAAATAGACCCCAAACGGTTCTAAGTACGTCCAGTCCGTTCGTACACAGTTGAAGCCCGTTTTCGAGAACGTAGTGAGAACTAGTTTGGTGTGATATTAGGGTTTGCAAGATATTTTAACAAATTGACTGTTCCTACACTGAATAAAAAACATTTTCCCGGGAATATTTGGATCGGGAGATACGCAGCGGGAAATATGTGACATATACATTGGAATATATATACATGTATATGTCACGCTCCTCCAAGATATCAATTCTATATTCCGATGTTTAGTATAGACGTGTCGCAAAAAGCTCGCGCACGCATTGTTACACATTTTGTGGCGTAATCCAGAGGATCCTCGCTTTTAACATGATAGAATGTGACGTTTTTGAGAAAAATGTACACACATGAAAATCCTTTCGTCCTCCACATTTACCTCTATATCTCAAAACATTTTAGACGAATAACTCTGATATCATATATATATATTGTTAATGGGCTAGGAGCATCATAAAACACGAATCAATTGATATTTTAGGTGAAATAAATATACGTGTTGCTGTGCTTGAAAATAGGCGAATGGCGTAAATTAGCCCTATTTTACTGAATTTTGAAAACCTTTCGTCCTCCACTTTTCCACATACAACAGAAAACACATACTTTTGTGAACAAAATCAACTATTTATTAATAAACTAGAGTTTAGGAGCAAAATAATCATGTATGATTTATTAAAAATTTATCTCGTATTTTTTGTTTAATGTACACCTGAAAAGTTGAAGGTACCAAAAAATGAGCAAAAAGGTCGCTGTCAACAGATTCTATTTTTCAGACTCTATGACGTCACAATATGGGACGCTTACTAAAATTCATCCTTTGAAATAAAACTTCCGTCTACCTTTATCAAGACGAAAAATAAGTATAATAGTCATATATTGTTTGAGTTATGAGCGTTTAAAGACGAAAAATAATTCAAAATGTAACGTGTCAACATGGGATATTTGCCAGATGTTTTGGTAAAAAACTCTTTTTTAAAAACGAACGCGCAAAAAATGTGAACGGAGTGTAGTTGATCTAAAATCTTCATCGAAACAGCTTTAAAATGATATATAACTTTAATTAGAATATTATCTTATAATCCGGGGAATCAAAGTTACATTCACGCGATACTCTTAAAAAACAAATGCGCCACCTTTTTGCGACACGTCATAATATTTTCAAGATACGATCTGATATGACTTGCAGAAATAAATAGGAAGTAATCGTTTAGTTCATTGAATTATTGGAGTATTGCAGTCAATGATTTAATGAATAAGAGCAAATGTCATTCATCAAATGACACTGAAGATTAGCTTAAATAGATTGTCTATCTATATATTTTTATGCATGAGAGACATGTTATAATGTTGGTGAACTAATGATTATGATAATTTCACCTGTTCACATCCAGTTCCTATCATGATTGAAAACTGACTGGGAGTAATTCTCTTCAAATTATTTACTCATTATGAACAGAAATTTAATATTTAAAGATATGCTATACAGATATGTAGGTCAGTATTACATAATCGTGAAATGAATAAGTCTGAACATATCATTGGTCAGAAAACACTAAAACCTGCTTGAAACTGTAAAAGTTTATAAACTCTATTCCACACTGTATAGAAATAAAATAACTTACACTATAAGTAACTGTGAGAAAAAACTTTATGCACTGTTTATAAGATTCACTGAGACAAGTGGGTCAATACTTCGTGTACTTTATGTGCTCTCACACAATTACCTGCTTGCATAAAGTTGCTGTGCAGTTATATGTAACTGAATATTGTATATTCATCACAAACAACCTTAGCAAAATGATGGTTCGACGAAATGGACGGTTCGCTAAAACCAATAAACCAGACAATCCAGGCCAATTTGGAAAGAAACTAGATAGCGTGATAGCGAATGAGGATAGTAAGTGAAATATAATTTGCAAAGGTCAGCTTGTAAACTACTGGGTAACCCTAAATGATGAAAAATATGTACAAAATATGTTTTGCATGATTTATTCATATCCCAATGATTTAACTCCTTCACTGCATCTAATAAGGTATATAGAATTAAGTGACTAGACCAAAGCAAGCATGTTTGAGATTTTAATGATTTTAAATAAATTACCACTTCATTATTTGCTTTTAGACATTCAATCAGTTTTATTTGTCCAACAAACCATATTCACAATTGTTCAATCCAACGAATATGAGGGGATAAGCTATAGAGACCCCTCCATTTGTCCGTCCATCCATCCTTCAACTAGACAACAGCAACACCAAAGTGTAGCAAATCCCATCGAACAGCCATGGCTGGCATTTTTTTACAAACAAAGTATACAGCAAAAATGGCAGCCATTTTTCAAAATGGCCACCTTCTACCAAAAGTGTCATTAGACAGTGTGCCACGCTTATAGTGTTCACGCATCAAATATGAACAAAATCGCTCTACTACTTTTCGAGTTATAGTAAAATACGTTAAAATGACGGCCATTTTTCAAAATGGCTGCCTTCTACCAAAAGTGTCATTAGACAGTGTGCCATGCTTATAGTATTCACATACCAAATATGAACAAAATCTCTCCACTACTTTTCGTGTTATAGTAAAATACGTTAAAATGGCCGCCTTCTACCAGAAGAGTCATTAGACAGTGTGCCATGATTATAGTATTCATATACCAAATATGAACAAAATCGCTCGACTACTTTTCGAGTTACAGCAAAAATCGTAAAATAACGAGTAAAGGCCGCCATAGTTCAATTCTTTGAAGCAAATGATTCTAAAAGTACAACATATCTTTGAAAAAATATCATTCTGTTAAGTGAAATTGTAAAAAATATTTTGCAACGTGTGAAATTGAATTAAAGCACATGATTCAATGAATAGTGGATGCTTCAATTCACTTATGTCTTCTAGTTTAGGCTTTGAATTCGGACTACCACCCTCATTCATAGTCTTAAATCAGGACATATGTTAAATTTAATCATCTACAAGTTGAGTCATCATTCGCTTAAATCCTATAATATAATATGCCTATCAATATAATATGTAATTATTTAAGTATCATCTCAATGCTTTAGTTTTAATAGAATTATTTTAATATTTTACTAACTGTATAATATGTAGTTTGCATTACTGTTGATAAATAAATAAATGATTGCACTGTTCAGTAAAGAAATATAGCAATTGTATTATTTAAACTGACTATACACTATAGAAATGATTGTCATTGAAAAATCAAATCAGTACCAAAATTATGGTTACCCTGTAGTAGTGAAAGGCACATTAAAAATGAATATCACCCCCTTCAATCTATTTTTACAGGTTTTAATGATTATTTCAGATTTTTCTATAGTTTGCGTAACCAGGACGGTGAATTTTCTTCATTTTTCATCAAACATTTTGTCTTACCAATATTTATTATATCTGTCAATTTTATCAAAATCGCGCCGCTACGTTTGAAAATAATTCAAATTATGTAGTTTTTCCCATTGAGCTCCATTATAAAAATGGAATTTTCAAACTTGATATTTTAAAATTCTACGTGGTGAAAAGTTGCATATTGAGTAGTTAGTTAATATTATGGTGTTAAAAATTCAAAACAAAAAGGAATAAAGAAAAAATGCCACAGAGAAGTCTCAATAGAGTCTCTTTAAGTCGCTCAGAAGGCGTAAATAAATGTCAATTTGACGTTCAATAAAAATCTGTCCATAATTTATAGACAGGTTCCACTTTCAATAATTCAAGTTTAGGTGACATTCTAATTCATTTATTACTAGAGTATAGGACTTAAGATATTTTATATGTAAGTTTTCAATTTAGTACATGTTTCATCATGAAATCTAGTGTAATCACATATTAGAGAGGTTGGCATACAGTCTGGACATTGACATAAAGTCTAAACATTATAATCATCAATTGATCTCATTTGAGCAACTAGACTGTGGTGGTCATCATGCATAAGTAATGTACTACAGTGTCCCACGTAACCTCCTGGTATATACCTTAACAACCCGTTCAGAAGGGTCATTTACAATGTGCAAAACATGGCAAAAGTTCCGTAAAACTGTTAGTTCTCATCATCTGACCATATAGCAGAGTCCTCATTAAGCCATGATGCATCACAGCCAGATGTTTCCAAGGTAGTCAACCTAGCTGCAATATGCATAATATCAGACCAGGTTTGCCTCTTGCTCGATAGCTGTATGAGTGGAGCCATGTACAAGCATTGTAGCCAATACTTGCTTCTTATTATTGGTGGTAACATTGTCAAACAGTGCCAACATCACTAACTCCAGACACAGATGGTGCCTCACACTTGTATAACTTAGTGTAACTTATTTATTATTATTATTTGGGAGAATTTGAACATTTTTACACTTTGAATTTTAAACAACATTACCAATTAATAACATATTGTGGATCTTTTTGGAGATATTATATTTGAGATTGTAAGAAATACATTGGTAGGTCAACTTCACATGTTGCTTTCAATTTTGTTTACTCTATATAGATCTGATTCTGCCTTTAAATACCAAGACTTCAGTTTACTTCAACTGTCATGACTAAAGCATTTGATAGTATTTACATAAAGGAGCATGTAGGTTATCCCAAACAATTTCAGACAATTCTAACTTGAATTATGAATATTATTTTTACCATGAACATGGGTATATCTATTCATTATCTTCAAGAAAAGTAAATATAATGATAATGGAATTAATCAGACCTAAGTGATATTACAGGAATGGCCCAATCAACATACTTTTTACTAAAAATGTTGACCTAATTTTACCAAAAATGCAACCTTTAATTATATTGTTGAATGCATAATTAGAATGTGCTTTGAGACATATTCGATTTCAACTAGAAAGCCCATGGTGATATTAAAGGGAATGGACCAATCAACATACTTTTTACTAAAAATGTTGACCTAATTTTAACCAAAAAGCAAGCCTTAATTATATTGTTGAATGCATAATTAGAATATGCTTTGAGACATGTTCTATTTCCTATGAGGAAAAGTGGATTGCTCCAGAGACTTTAAAGATACTGAATTTGGATTACCAAAATGAACTGAAACCAATGGATAGCATGAATTTTTTCAATGGGGAAATAACATGGGGAACACTAACCTTAGGGGAATTCAGTTTTCCTTTCAAGAGCTATTTGATACATTAAAATAAAGAATAGTAGATGTATTAAACATTGTAAAAAATAATTACATTTTTGGTGAAAATGAGGTCAACAACTTTGAAAAAATATATTGATGGGTTGATTGCTAGCGAAATATCTCCAAGTCTGATTGAAATTATTATCCCTGTATACCTGTCTTCATGGTCAAAAAATGGTCATAATCAAAGATATAACTGTCTGAAATTGTTTGTGATAGCTTATCTGAACCTTTCCAGAGTCAAATCAGGAGTGACAAAGTTATTTCCACCAGATTTTTGACATGTCTTCTGCATAAGATAGAGTGTCACTTGTGAAATTTATTGATTGACCTGAGATCGTACCATATCTTTATGCCATCGAAGCGAAGTAGCCATATTGAACTTGTTGTTTGCCACTTTTCAAAAATTGTCAAAATTTGGGGGTTTGGGGAGGTTAAAAAATTCACCTGACTCAGACTATCCTTAAATGAGCACTGATTCACCCGAGAGCATAACTTTTCCAAAACATGTAAGTGTTATTTTTGGACCACTCACATTAATGTTTCGTCTAAATTTCCCTCAGAGTTTCCTCATCATTGTCCAAATCTTAGGCCATATTTGTTGAGATGTATGAAATTTATTGTTCATTATTAAAATCTTGCCTTCCTTTGCAGTTGGAGTAGACTCGGCATTAGGTGTTATAAGTCCCAGTGCACGCTAAATAAAAAAATAACAACAAAATGACATAGAACTGTTAAACGTTTTCTCGTGTGTGTGTCAGCCATGGTCTACCAAATTGCTATTCAGTGGGAAGAAACTCATTTTTCAGTTTCCATTTTAATTTCCTGACAAATAGAGCGATCATCCCAGGATTTTCTATGATCTATGTGTCGCAATGCAACTTCCGTTTTAGAAACATTGCATGAACAATAGAAAAGATTATTTTACAATAATTTTAATCATCCCACATTGTAGACATATTTAGAATTGGAAATATGAAGAGAATGACAAAACCTCTTAAAACACATTTCTTAGGAAACAAATGGTGTGGTATTCTTGTTACTATGGCAACAGAATTTTTCTTTTTGTCAGATTACCTATCATACCAGGACCAAATCCTGAAAATTTGAAGTCAGTATCTTCATTAGTATCTAAGATATATAGGTTTCTTATAGTATCCCCTGCAGATTTTATCGGAGTGTAAGGAAAATGCTCTGAAGAGGGTTGCCCAAGGATGCCACATAACAGTTCTGGTATTTTTGAGGTCCCAACCCTCTATTCATGGGAATAGTTAACCATTGTAAAGCTACTCATGGTAAACTGACAAAATTGATTGTCTCTTCAACTAAGAAGTCAATAAAATGTTAAAACCAGAGGAAACAACACCAACTTTTTTCTATTTACCAGGGGTAGGGCACTATAAAGTCATATTAAAATTAGAAAATAGCACTTCATCACTATAATAGATTATTACAATATCACACATAGCTTATTAGGAATGTTGTTAGAATACTCTTTTGAGCTGTTAAAGTTATCATATTTTGCTTGAAGCTACAAATATAAAATAAGCAAGAAAAATGACAAAAATTGCCTATTTTTCTAATTCTGGGCTTTCAATAGCAGGGGGCGAGCGCCCTAAATCGCCGTTTGTTTTCGATATCGCCGTTTGTCAGAAGTCAAATAATGTCAAAGTTTTGGGGAAATTAAAAGTCTTCTATAGACTATCCTTTATAATATTAACCTGGTTAGACAGTCAACATTGGTTTATTTTTTAGTTTAGCATAGAAAAAGATAGACATGGAGAAATGTTGCCGCCTAAATGATGTCACGATGAGGTCACTAGGGTTGCAAAATATATTCGATATGCTAAAACATTGGATTGGCACATCAGATATGACATTTTATTATTGAAATAGTGTGTCATTTGTTCAATCTTTATATTGCTGTAAGAAGATAATACTTTCTTGCACTGTATAGTAAAATATTTGATGATTAAAAAAGTTCAACTTTATTTGAAAAATGGCGGGAAACTTGGAATTTAAGACATGAAAAGCTGACAACTTTCATTTCAAAAACATCTTTTCAAAAATTTCTTTAATTCATTTTTAAGTCATGATTAATAGTAAATATATGAAAAAAACATGTTTTCAAACTCTACATTGGGACTGTAAAGTCAGCAGATACCTTAAACTTTCGATGTAAATTATATATATACACAGGACTGTACCTTTTATGAGGTGAGTTATCTCATTAAAGGTAAATGACATTTTATATAAGTTGGCATAGTCATTCCACAGTTCAAGGTGTCATTTGTGTAGCTCATGTCTTGTGGTCAATCCAATTGACCCAATATCACATGCGGAAATGACTTTGACAAACTTGC
>CAIIXF020000001.1:32612055-32678567 GCA_903813345.2 Owenia fusiformis | reverse complement strand
AACAACAATGTGAATGCTGTTTGATGTTTCTGCCCATAATTCCTCCTTCTTTTCATTTCTTAGGCCATTATTGAATGCGCCTCCTACTACAGTACAGGTCTTGCCGAAGATCTTATAATTATGCATCGCGGCGGAGAACTTCGGTGCATCGATCGGTGCACCCATTTCGGTGCATCGATCGGCACGTTCGATGCACCGATTGATGCACCGATCGTTGCAGCGGGGAATTCTGTCGGTTCATCGAATGTTGCGCCGATCGGCAGAGTAACTTGAGACAGGGTAAATTACAATGGGGACAGATTATTTTTTAGTCTGATATCTGTAGATTTAGATTGTACGTCAAACGTATAAATACTTTATAATCCTACTCTTCAAACACAGTATTTAGACATTGACTTTTAACAAATATAAGCCAGCTCAAAATACTTCACATATTTGAAATGTTTCGTACAATTTTCGTTTGTTATATATGACCCGACGTTCCGTCGATCGACACATATTTTCACTGATCATTAATAAATAACGCCTTTATAAAATATAATTTCTGACAACGGGGGCAAATCACGATTGAGACAGATATATATTTATTATACGAGTGGGACATATTTATGATCATATTGAAATCAGGAGTATTGTGTTCGAACGTGGTAGTTAATGTCAATGAACTAATATAAAACACGTAATCTATTTATTAATTGGCGTTATTAATTTATTATAGTTATAGTGATTTAGTTTATTTGTATATAATACATAGTTTTAGTGAACTGGATTTGGATTCAGTGGTCGTCTTCGAATGAACATTCATTTGTCATGATAACCACCAAGATGGAATGGTCAACTTTTGCTTTTACGTTTAATTATAATCAAGGCCTTCCCTAAATTTCCTGTCAGATTAATTTATATTTTGCGTTTTATCATCTTTCCCCAAAGCTACATTTACATGCATTCATGGTACAACTACTACTTACTGACTTTGGTTTATCATTGTTTTGTTGCAGATATGGGGATGTTTGGGTTGATGTGTTTGGGACTTCCCCTTTTCATAATGTAATTATATATTATTCTGTTTTGTAGGTTCATCCTACAGGGGCACAGACACAACAGTGGCGTTCTTCAAGTTATAGCCGTGGAATTATATAGTTTATGCATCTTGCCTCAAGCGACGTGTTAAGTCTGACGTGTTAACCCTAAAAAGCTTTATCCCATGTTGGGTTTGAGAAACACAGTCGCTGGACAAGTGCAAACTATGCAATAACAATAATATAACAATAGATAATGTTTGGCATGCATTGTGTTTCCGTTTCATTGTTAAATTAGTTGAAAGTATATGTAGTTATTCACCAGGAGGGATTTGATATGGAGAATATCACATGATATTAATATCTCCTGAGGGAACGCATATTTTTGGAAAAATGAAAATTTTTGAATAAATACCCGGGTTGATATCCATATCATCCCTCTAATCCCAATATCATCCATATCCCAAATATGTGATTTATCACCTACTATTATATACTGAGATATTGCTCTGACCATGGTATAAAAAGAATAACTTATCATAAGCAGATTTCATTTCAGGGTATTCAACGGCGATGTAGTTTCCTCGGATATTCTCAAATAAGCAGTTATACCCGTTTGCATGTTTTTACTTTTGATTTGATTTGATTGTTTAAATTAGATAAAGTCTTTCAAATGCGGTCAGATGTCACCGGTGTCTGGAGGGTTGAGATTTGATTTAGGAATTAAATTAGAATAAGATTTTTTACTATTTGTTTTGTTTTCAACATTATATATAATATAACGTTGATCTTATTGATTTATTTTCTAAACCATTTTCCGTTTTGTCGCATGAGTAAGAAATAACTTGATATCAGCTAAAATAGATTATGCGTTGCGACCATTTAAAGATTATCCTTCTGTTGCTTGTGACCATATTAATTAATGAGCATATGTATGTTTAGGGGTGCATGCCGTTTTATTTTGCCATCTACATTTTATATTATCATCTCTTATCTTGATATGTTGAGAATTCTTCAGAGACAACTCCCAGACACTATCATGGACCGACTACACACTTTAAAGCCTAAAGTATAAGCAGCGGCCTGCTTTTGCCAAGGGGATTTTTATTGGATAACTGTGAAATTAGACTGTTAAAGGCATCTTTTCATATGGGTGACAAATTGCAAGCAAAATCAGATCAGATTATTTTGCCATTTACATTTTATATTGTTATCTGTCTTGATAAGTTGAGAATTCTTCAAAGATATCTCTGAGAAACTAAAATGGACTGGCTACATTATTCATAACCTGCTTTTGCCGGGGGGTCAGGGGTCGGGCCCGTCAGAAACCTGTCTTCAGGGGGTGCAGTTTACCCCCCCCCCCCGGGGGGCCTGATCCGTTTGTATTTCCCTACCAAACATGGACTGAGTGCGTGTTTGCGTGGGTGAAGGGTTTAGTATGATGGAGCTTCTTGAGAGGTACTTGGCAGTCAGAAATTATCTACTCCACCCCTTCCCCTTTATCAAATGAACTATGCATGTAGATTCCTCATAGTCATGACTTGAAATGCTGAACTATGCTTTATCATTATGTGCATTGCAACAATATCAAAATCAGAATTACGCCTTGTTTTCTAGTAACATTCAACAAAATCAAACGTTCAACAAATTGAGACGTCTGATTGCTTATTCCAGCGACCGTTTCCCGTCATTACATGTACACTGCAATGGTATTGTCGGGCAGAGGAAATCGAGTCTGTATTGATCCAATATTAATATGTGATTATAGATTAAAGGAAGTGAGAGGAAAAGCAACTTTTGAGAAATCGAAATTGTTTGATACCATTCGCACAGACATTCAATAGGCTAGTTTTTTCTTATTTATTTCATTCCTATCCAACAGCAATCATCCGTGACTTTTGACAAAGTGAAATCAACTATTCAGGCTTCATGATCTCGTGAAACTTCAATAAGGGAACGAGGGTTTTATCCTCATTATAAACAAATGCAAGAACCTTGAAGTATATTAAACCTTAATAATCTAGGAACTGTTTGGGAGGGGGGGGGGTCTTATTTCTATGTCACCCCACCACAAGTAGACACATTTTGTCTCCAACTTTTTTTGTGAACGATCGATGTTTGGCGGTCGGTGTTCGACGTTCACACAGGCAGATTAATAGTACTTTGAGTAATGATTATTATAGGTTATACCTATGTAGTGTCATCTTGGAGTATCATGGGAATCAAAGAAACTTGCATGGCATTGCAAACTTTTAACCCATAATAAGCCTGCATTTGATAGCAGTTTGATATTTCATCGAACATAATTGCAATCAACGTCCATGATATTTGGAAAGAGCAAACATTTTGAAAGCAAATGTAATCAAGTTTCGGGATTTCTGATATAGTTCAATCAAGCTTTGACGAAATTAACTTCATTTCCCCATTGTATCCTCAGAAAATTAAACTAATTGGAGGCATTATACTGTTTTTTAATTTCAAATTGATATCATATTACGCCTTTAATGTAGGCTACGGGGCGTAATTGTAATTATTCTCAATTATCCATTTAAAATGCAACCCGGCCTGCACTTTATTGTGTTCAGTACTATGCATAGGCGTAGTCAGGGGGATGGGTGCGACCCCGATAACCAATAAAAATAGAACCATTGGATAGAAGAAAAGAGCTTTAAAATGCTATATATTGAAAGCGCCTAGCTCGCTTTTGAAGGCAGTTGCATCAATTCTTGTAAAATTCAAAACAAATCTTGAAGAAAATTGTTTTTGCCTTGCTCATGCCACGATCGCCCCACGGGCAACCTGACTGAAAGCTGGCTACGCCCCCGCTGTGTATCAAAATAACTCACAACTTTTTGCTGGGAAGAGCGTCTGAGGACCAATATGACGCTAGCTTTTGCTACTTTTAATTTGAAAATTGAGAAATTGAATCATTATCTGGTCAGAGAGTGTTATGCATCGTACATGTACATGTACAATGTCCAGTTGGAACTGATAATTTTAAATTTCCCCTAATCAATTTGAAGCAAGTTAAAAAAGTTTGATCTAATCGTGAGAACTTGTAATTTTTATGGTCAATTTGAAGCGACTTGCAAAAACTTTGGAAGCGGTTGCCCCCCCCCCCCCCCCCCCCCCCGGCCTAAAAACCTTTCAAACCATGCAATTTTTCACCATTCTGATCACTTTTTGCATGATTTTTTCGCCAAAACTGTCAAAAGTTACTCTACTTGGCAATGGCTACCCCCCATTGGAAAAAGCTGGCTACAGGCAAGACAGTACATACAGTACATGCACGACGCATGCAGTACATTCATCGGGGTACCCTGGCTTAATTTAAATGCATATTTCATGTATTTGCAGACGATGAAGAAAAAAGATTATACTTGTTTATACAACAAATTTTAAGAAATCAAAATATCCTGTTTGTGCCGGAAAGAGATCGCCATGCTCCAGACAGTTAATTAGTATTTGTTTTGTTTAGTTACTGATTAAAGATGTCAAATTGTGGGAGTCATGAATAATGACCGTTCAGACCAGTTTTTAAAATACCAACCGCCGAACTCCGAACACAAACCATCGAACACCGTCCACAAAAAGTTGGAGACTATAACAATATGTCATTTGTCTCACCGATTCTGATGGTGACACAACAATAACCCTTACATCCTCCCATGGATATACGAGCAGTCTTGTATCCAATATTCAGTCTCATAATAATCAGAGGCATATTAATAATTTTTCATTTGACTTTATATGCCTCTGTTATAATCATGGACGTCTATCCCCGTCAGATTATTCCCGGTCAATCATCATGCTACATGCAGGTAGCCATGCACAAAGATATGAAAAAATAACTGTCACAAGAAATGAAAACAAGAATTTTGGAAAACAACTATAAGTCAAAAATAGATAAAAAAATTTAACAACAAATCAACACAATTAACCGTTGAAAACGTCATTGATTAAAGAAGCACAAAAGTAATAAGCTTGATTAAAAAAATCTGTTTTATCTATAATCGTGCTGTAATAATCTACATGTATTTTTGCAAGAGTTTGTCCCCGTCTGCTAAGGTGATAATAGGGTTAAAACACACGTTTCTTAAAAAAAACTTGTACGTGAACGTGGTTCTTTAGATAATTATTTCTCCCATGTGTACTGTTTACTTGGCCGATTGAGTATAAGGGCATACGGAAAACAGTCCCAAGTGAATATGAGAGTGGAACAGTATTCCCCGGCCGGGAACGAAATAGTACACGTTCGGGTACAAGTTCTTTTAAAAAAGTGTAACTCAACCTTCTTATAAAACAAAGCAAAGGAAATGTAAAGCTAGCGTTAAATCGTTGAATTATCAGCCTTTACTATTTTTGAATATGAAGACTCTCTCTTTCAAGCATTCTAGTGCATGGCTCTGATAAATTAGAATGCTAGCTCTAATGAATTAAAAATGTATAAACTTAAAAACAGTACGCAAAATGCCTAAAGATTAATTATTCGAAATGAATGTAGACCTCGTCATCAAAATTGTCATCATCACCGTCAACAGACCTACGCCAACTATTTATGAATACCTGGAAGATAAATTAAACCCTTAATTATTAACTTTTAAGTGTTAACAATAGAACAAGAAACTGCATGCATAACATGAAGTATAAACACCCGGGTATGAACACATTGTTGGGCGCCGAGGTAGCATTCGCCAATTCAACTGACAGCTGACAGATTCACCAACTAGGCTAATTCATGTCCAAGTCATTTAAATATGAATAGTGACTGTCACTATTCCTTCATTTATGTTTAAAATGGCTTAAAAACTAGGTTAAACCACCAGCCGTCATCTGGCAGGGGAATTCAACTCATTTAACTCATGAGTAGTACCTGCCACTATAAGTAATTGAATTTGCCACTGATAAAAAGTAGGTTAAACCTCCAGCCGGCAGCTGAATTGATGAATACAACCTTAGTTCTGAATTATTTCGGAACTGTTTCTGCTGAATCCCAGGATGCAGGATGCGTTTTACACATTTCCTGAGTGAAGACCCCCGCTTTTCTCTACGTTGTGTCCTCCTCGCATGTGTCCATGCGTAACCCCAAAATTCACACGTCCGTCATGTTTGCAGCATTCCATTCATTGAGAGAACCTGTAAAAAAGAATATAATATTTAGCAGATGAGATATCAAATGGTGACTGAGACATCAAATGTTTTAACAACGGGCCTGGGTTAAATGTTGAACTTGCTTAAATTATGTAAGATGGGGCATGCAGGCTCAATTAATGTGGGATGGGTATTTTAAAATCAATAACAAAAAGTAGCTGTCACAGTGTCACATTTGCTATATGGGCTCACCGTTTACCACTGAGTGGTTATTTGGGGCATACATTTTTTTATTAATTATTTTTTAATTTGGTGTTACTGGATATATCTAGATATTTGTTTTGCCCATCGTGTATACATGCCGTGTCCCGCTGTCTGCCCAAGCAGAGTATTCACACGTTGTCGAACGATGAGCCCTTATGTCATAAGTGTGATAGCTCCATAATAATAATGGTTTGCTTTTAAACGTTCAAAATACTCAAACATGTCTAAAATGAAAATATCATGAAAACCAGAGGCCTTGTTTTAAATACTGAACATTGTATTAACGTCTAATGCTATTTGTAGTATGACACAGGTACACGGTACTTTGGTATATTCAGGGCTGAAATCTAGATAGCTCCATTATAATAATGGTTTGCTTTTAAACGTCCCATTAAACAAGAAGGGATTAGGCTATTTCATTATTATGTGGACTTAAACATAATGTTTGAAGTAAAATAATTCATATTTTCGTATATAGTTTCTGTTTATCTGAAAAGAATATCGAAATGTTTCATTGCATTACACAAATGCGTTGCTTGCAAACATAAGTGTACCTTTACATTCGACTGACAGTCTGACAGTTAACTGTTATTAATTAATTTAAATCTGTGAACGCGTCTTGACCCCCGTTCTTTTCTGCGGCATGTTTTTGAAGTTTGGTTTCAAGAACTATTAATATCAAAATTCATTTATTGGCGTGGGCCTTCTGCATAATTAAATTGTCTTAATATTCTGTCTCTATTGATGCATTACTCGAACCACCGATGCACGTTGCACGATGCACCGAGGAATGCGTCGGTCGGCGTGTTAAGCTTGCCGATCGATGCATCGATTAAATGCGCAGCGATGCAGCTCGGTGCACCGATGTCGTACCGATCGTTGCACCGATCGATGCGTCATTCGATGCACCTTTCGATGCACCGAGGTGAGATCCTCGGCGTGACCTGTACTGTATGTCTTTGTTTCTTGAGACCTCTGACACTAACACTTCAACTTCAGCAAGACTCCACAGAGCCATCTTCCTTTCACTGCTATGAAATAAACAACTGGGTGAAGACGACAGTATTGTTTGGACAAAGTTAAGTAAATTACAATAGAATACGTTTTAATGTTGTGCGTTTCGGTTCGTGTTTGTCTTCATATATCATCAGTTTTTACATTATATACATCGTTATACATCATAACTGTTTTAGCATACATGCTCCTATTTTCTTTTGGATATTTGAAACATTGAGATCTATTGCAAGCCATTCGGAAAGGTCTACTCGTTATAATGATATTTTGCTAGTTGTTACCGAAGTATTATAGCTAGTATTTGCAAGATTTAATAATAAGTTGAATAATCCAATCAAACAAGGGCTTGTTGCTAGACACAAATATTTCCAGACAAGTGTGAATAACAGTTTTGGTATTTCTACACTAAAGCTCAAAATGCCGCAAACAGCTTGGAATGCAGTTAACTTTGAAGTGGGTGTGAAAACTTGAGATGGTTCTTCTCTGCATAATGGGAAAACAGATAGTTGAGAGAGTTATTTATTACTTGTTTTCTTATTTTTAGTCTTTTAATAGTGCTCGTTTCTATCATTTGAGCTTACAGCAAGAGATTATTGCCTATACTTTGGCATACTTGAAGACTGACTTATATTTAGTTCTGTTGCAGCCTGGATGGTTAGCTATTCGTTAAAGGTTAGCTATGTTGGCATTTCTCAGATATCTTTAGAGCTGCAGGTTGAACCCACTGATCTCCACGATCAGACACTTGTCTGGAAATATTTGTGTCTAGCAACAAGCCCTTGTTTGATTGGATTATTCAACTTATTATTAAATCTTGCAAATACTAGCTATAATACTTCGGTAACAACTAGCAAAATATCATTATAACGAGTAGACCTTTCCGAATGGCTTGCAATAGATCTCAATGTTTCAAATATCCAAAAGAAAATAGGAGCATTTATGGTCAAACACGCCCATGAACATGTAAAAAGTGTTCAGCTCATGGGGCTATTTCTGGTCCAATAAAGTATAATATCTCTGACATGTTTCATTGGCAATTCACCAAACCAAAGCGATATGTAGAACTTTGAAAGAGTCATGATTGATTAATTTCTAAAACAACATTAATAGACATAAATCTGTAAAGCAATGACGTAAGCAGACAGCATGTACATACATGGAAATACAAGTGCTATAAAGTGCTACACTCACCCCCCTCAAAGACAAACTAAATCCCACATATAACAATACATAGAACATTTATCCATGAAAATTAAAAAAAACAATGGCTTTCGCCGAAAAGATAGGTAATATACATGTACTTAATTTAATAAAACTTAATTATTTGAACACAGATAATATGATCTTATTTATCTGGGCATACTGTTTTAATCATAATTTTATATTTTTATAACACATGAGTCATAATAGTGGCGTGTCACATCAATACCACACATAAACAGCCACTACTGGTAATATATTTGGAAAATCCCTTCCTTCCACTAAACATAACTCTTACAATGACACAAGCCTCAAAACCTACAACAGTTCAAGGTTCCAAAATGTAACACTAGTTCATCATAAATTACCAAAATAATGTAACTTTAGTTCATCATAACTTACTAAAATACCAATTAACCTACTTCCTGCCTAGTTCAAAGAAGCATTTTCTTCACTTCCTTAATTTCAAGAACTTCATTTCTATTATTTTCTGCTTACTTATAATCACTTATATTACATTACTTCTTTCAGTTTCGATTAAATTTTAATATCAGTTGTGTTTGTATCTCTCTCAATTATTTTAATGAACTAGACAACAGCAACGCCAAAAGCATAGCAAATCCTATCGAACTAACATGACTGCAATTTTTGCAAAATCAAAATTCAAAGTTCACCATTATACCATTCAAAAATGGTCACTCTCTTTTCAAAATGGCCGCCTTCTAGCCAAAGTGTTATAAAACAATACTTGTAGACAAGATAAAGAAAATTTTTAAAGAAAATATTGTTTCTACTCTAAAGTTAACATAACATTTTTACTTCAAAGGGTGTCAAATGATCCCTTGACCAAGTGATCAGTTTAGTCAAGAAAGTCATTGAATTTTATATAGTCAAGTCTAGAGCCCCACAAATGAGTGCACTACGCACCTTATATCATATACGCACTAATATCATATCTCATTTATTGCCATGGTCTTACATACTAGCCCAGGTAAAGGGTAGCACATGACGTCGTGGACTTACTTCCGGCCAGATCATCATGGCCCCAAGGGTCAGCCAGCCCCTACCATTCCGGACTTTACCTGGCTATATAATTAAAATTGTTTCGTTCTCCCTTATCTGTTTACTTTCTCCCCCACCATCATCAAGCATTCAAGTTCATTCCTCAACAAATATTTCACACACCCATAAATATTATAAAGCTCTAGACCCAAATATATCATTCTAGAAAAATTCTGTAATGTGGACACGCTAACTCGTCAGCTAGGTGCTCCAATTAAAATGATTCCTCTAAAATGCTTTGCCAAAAAGTCATATATTATCGAAAAATAACTAGACAGGAATTCCCAAAATCTTACAATTTCAGATATGAGAGAGTCTTGTAATGCATTGACTAGGCTTTTAGACTTTAATCCAGGTCAAAAATAAGAATAAGTTACAGTTGTTTAAAAATGAACCATATGTTCTGTATCCAGGTAAAGATAATTTCCAACATTGCTAACCTTTAACAAATAGCTAGCCAACATCATCATTCAAAGACTGTAAAAATATGTAATAAATAACACTAGTTTGTTTTGAGTATTCGACCTTTAGCTGAAACTTATATAATATTGGAATCTGAATCACTCTGCAGATCACACTTGTAATAAAATATATCATTTGACTCTGTAGCATTGTCCTTGACATGGAACTCGTTTGTCACATCAAGGTCAAGAGAGGTTGCCAGCCTAGCTCCATCCGCCTTTCTTACGAAATGGATACTACAAGTCTCGTCATCATTTGTATCATTACAAGTGACATATTCATCATCATCGAAATTGTCACTAATTGAATTATCATTGCACATGACATATCCATCATCTACATCATCACTAATTAAATCATCAACGCAGTAATCTTCAAACATTTTATCATACTCATCATTATCAAGTTCACTGTCATATGAGCATAAAGTACACTCATCAAAGCAAGATTCAATACCCACAGTTTCACTGTGCAGTAACATACAATTTATTGACTCAATATCAATTATCAGCTCATTTAACTGATCAATATCATTTTTCAATTTAATGTCATATTCTAAAGTCACGGACTCATAAATGTATATTGACGCATCAACATCAGTTACTTCATTGTCATCTAATTCGCGCATTGACTCTGCATTTTCAAATTCAATATTCAAAGATTCAGTTTCGCATATACTAATACTGTACTTTACCCTGCGTGCAGAGTCTAGTTAAACTACAGACGAAGCTCTCTTTTAAGAAGTGTAGTCAAACGAATGCAAAGGGTAACTGTACTACTACAGCAACTAACAAAATATTTCCTTATGAAGAGAAGACTTTTCTTTGAAAGCCTTTAAATTGATTGATTTCTAAGTATAAATCTGTAAAGCAATTAAAACAAATTACTTAAAATGACTGAATTACAAATAAAATTATATGCACAATTTTCATTTAATATGAAAATAAAATAGAGATCTACACTCTTATTTATGGAAAACTAGCTATACATTTCCTGCCTTTATTTTGCAAATATTGATGCCATTTGATCATGAACTTTTGAATCCATCCTCAATATCATCCAAGAAAAGTGATAATCAAATGTGTACATGTGTATCTCCTTATACTGAAATATATTTGAAGATTATTGATACCACTACGGCCAAATATTTCGACTTTAAGGCTTTAGACTTAAGTTCAAGATAAGATAAGTTATAGCTCTAAAGATATCTGAGAAATGCCAACATAGCTAACCTTTAACGAATAGCTAACCATCCAGGCTGCAACAGAACTAAATATAAGTCAGTCTTCAAGTATGCCAAAGTATAGGCAATAATCTCTTGCTGTAAGCTCAAATGATAGAAACGAGCACTATTAAAAGACTAAAAATAAGAAAACAAGTAATAAATAACTCTCTCAACTATCTGTTTTCCCATTATGCAGAGAAGAACCATCTCAAGTTTTCACACCCACTTCAAAGTTAACTGCATTCCAAGCTGTTTGCGGCATTTTGAGCTTTAGTGTAGAAATACCAAAACTGTTATTCACACTTGTCTGGAAATATTTGTGTCTAGCAACAAGCCCTTGTTTGATTGGATTATTCAACTTATTATTAAATCTTGCAAATACTAGCTATAATACTTCGGTAACAACTAGCAAAATATCATTATAACGAGTAGACCTTTCCGAATGGCTTGCAATAGATCTCAATGTTTCAAATATCCAAAAGAAAATAGGAGCATTTATGGTCAAACACGCCCATGAACATGTAAAAAGTGTTCAGCTCATGGGGCTATTTCTGGTCCAATAAAGTATAATATCTCTGACATGTTTCATTGGCAATTCACCAAACCAAAGCGATATGTAGAACTTTGAAAGAGTCATGATTGATTAATTTCTAAAACAACATTAATAGACATAAATCTGTAAAGCAATAAAAAAACTACAATAACTTCAAATGACTGAATTTCATTGACCTTTACATATATATTTACCATTGTATCAAAAAATACCGACCTAACATATCCAAATATGTAACCAACAAAACAATTAAAATGACATCTGCAATCTGAACCTGCTCTGGGCATTATTGAAAAACCAAAGAACTGATTGTCTTTGCATTTATTTTTCAAAATATAAATAAACTTTGGATTTGAATTCTGATGAAATGCGGTGATGGAGGTTATATGCCCTCTGGTTCAGTTGACAGGAGTCAACAGTGTCTTGTCCGTGGGGGGTAGTGTTACGGTATCTGGGTGGTGGGTTTTGGAGGGTTAATATGATATCATCAGCTCGACCTCTGAACCCTGACTCACTTGCTAGTATTGCTAACTTCCCACTCTGTTCCCTTGCCATATATGGTGAGTCACTTGCCATATATGGCTAAGACACTTGATACATCAGAGAGGGTATATAACTGACATCACGCATTCTAATCAGAGAGTCACTCCACTTCAATCATCGAACGAACATCTCCTGTTGGATCTCTTGGATTGTGTTAGAAACGTTATTTCAATATCTGGATATATAAACCTCGCACAAACACGAACCGAAACGCACAACATATGTTATCTAGGCTTAAACCTAGCCTAATATCCCAAGGTTAGGCCTCCAATTCTAGGTTTGGAACAAATCAATACAATATTGACAGACATTATCGTATTTCCAAGATTACGTGTCACATTTATTAATGTAACCTTTTTGAACAGTACAATATGTTCTCGATTTATTGTTGAATTCAGAAGAAAATATTGAAATATATGCATGTGTCTTCTTCAACATGTTTTTTTCCAAATATAACTGATACCTCCCCATGTGGCCTTTGGCAATTAGTTGATTGCATACTAGGCATGGTTTTCTTTTCTGAGCAAATAGGTCTCAAACTGAAAGTTACCAGTGCTCAGTGCTCTGAAGATCCTTCGCTACACTTCCCCACTAACTCTGTCTTTCCTTTCCAAATTTCACATTTATTCAGACTAAAATTAGATCACCCAGTAATATTATGCTCCAAAAATAAGTGCAGTCATTAAATGCTAATTATCACACATAAAATTATGTACCCCTATTAGACCTAAAAATACAGAATTATGTGACAGACAGCAATTACCTTTTAAGTAGTGATCTACTCAATGTTGTTAAATGTGTTTAATCTTTCAAACTAGACATGTCAAACACATATGAGATGCTTTAAAAAGCAGTCAATGTTCAATAATCATAATGTCACTTAGTGTAAAAGTTGACACTACAGTTAGAGAAATGAAAGTTTTTGATAACACGACTTCCACCATAGACTGGTGACAGAGTAACAGACTGTTGGATTTGGGTGTTGTTACTGTTGGATTTAGATGCAGTTTCAGCACTGTCACTTGTCATAATGGGTGTATTCCACAAGTCCTCCATTATACCAAAGTCACCTACATCATCCCTATCCTTGAGTTGTAATGGTGTTGTAACAAGTATATCACTACTAGAGCTAGACGGTAGTTGTAATTGTCCTTGCGCTTGATGGCAGTGCTAGTAAAGGACCTTGTGTACTATCAGTACTATAAGAGTAAGATGGGAGTTGTAATTGTCCTGGCAGCGTGCTAGAGCTTGATGGCAGTGCTAGTAATGGTCCCTGTAATACTGTACTTAAAGTGTCGGATATTTTACGCTTCTTGTTTACAGTGACATTTGTCTAGCATTGTAATACATGTAGCTCTTATACAATGGTTTGTGTATGTTTTACTTAACTTTCCCATTGCAGATATTTCTTTCATTTTCTTGCTCAGTGATTTCATCCCAAGAGGGGAATTGCAGTACCAGATATCATCCTCAACAAATGAGTTGAGTGGTGGACTTGTGGCCACTTATGGCTTTAATATGTCTTGCTACATATCCAAGGGAATCTAGCATTGTAATACATGTAGCTCTTATACAATGGTTTGTGTATGTTTTACTTAACTTTCCCATTGCAGATATTTCTTTCATTTTCTTGCTCAGTGATTTCATCCAAGAGGGGAATTGCAGTACCAGATATCATCCTCAACAAATGAGTTGAGTGGTCTTTGCCACAGCCACTCATTCTGGATTGAGTTTCGACACATATTTCTTGTATGAAGCTACAGGACAGTGTACGGTACATATTTCATATATACGTCCTGTGAATTTTCATCACAACACTTGCAACTATGGCTTCGCAGGATTTCTTTGATGAGGTAAATGGTAGACATCTGGTCTTTTGCAGACATCTACACCTATTCTAAAGGACACCATTACATTGCTCAATGGTAACTCTAGTGCATTTGTGCCTCCTATTGAAACGTACATCTTCTCTCGATAGTGGATTAGTGATTGGGGTCATGAGACTTTCTGTCAGGGCATACCTGCTATCTCCCAGAACATATCTGAAATAACAGAGAATATTATGTTATTGAAGCTGTATGTCAAACTTCATATGTACAGGGTGGTTAAAAACCCTGCCGCTATTTTCCTCATATTTTTGCCATTTCAGAAAAATACTCCCTGATATTTGGTACATGTGTAATATCATTCAAATTCCTACCAGCCTGCAATATTTCATGACCATTAGATTGATTGTTACAATGTAACAGCACTTTAGGGAACACATTAAACGATAAATGTCGGCAAATAAGCTTTATATTATCAGTTAGGGGGTGTCTGGAACCAAAAAAGTAACCATCCCCGACATTGATTCCAAGGGAATTGCACGAGTGAATTTTTGTTTCACAATCCTCTTTGCATGCCTCCACATTGAAAAAATTGGGAGTTTTCCAATTTTGAACTTCTTGTTCACTATTACAGCACAGCCAATATATAAAACCCCATCTTGAATGAATATGCAAGACTTATCAACAAGATACATGATGATATATTTTTTTGTTTAGATTTGTGTGTGTAAACATTCTTCATATATAGACAACATGGGGAGGGGTCTGGGACTTTTAACTGATAATATATAGATTTTATTCCAACAGTTCTATTCCAATCAGTCTATAGGCTTTTCACCTAGATAATAGGGCATCTTGCTGTGCTGCCAGATGAAGAGCAGGGGAGGGGATATTTGAATGAAAATAAAGTTTTATTTTAAGTGTTTTAACAATCTTTATGTTTAATGCGCAATGCAACTAATACGCCAATCAAAGGACAGGATAAGAAAGTGTATTTTATATGTTATTGGTTACTTAGAATGTCTAAAGGAATAAGGAACAGAATATAAATTAAACTTTTCCCACTCCCAGTGGGGAAAACTGCCACAATATCCTTGCCTTGGTAGAGTGCCTCTAAAGCTAATATTTGATTTCTTGTAGATTTAAATGACAGATCACATTTTGACAAAAGATGGTCAACTAAAGTTTTGAAAGCAAGATGTGAAAGTGTCAAAATTGAGCCAAGCTGTCCTTCCCTTCCCTTGTCACATTTTGTCCTTCCCTTCCCTTGTCACATTTGGTCCTTCCAAAAATTCTATATTAATATCAACTCGTGAAGTGCTCTACTGCAATGGAATGAAGTCACTTTCTTCACTACTGTCCCTCAATCATCCATCCTGGAAAACAAATTCTCATGTGCATGAACAAGAAACATACTTGTTGAATTAAGATATATTGATGTAATATTTAAATTGCTATTTGTTTTGGTCATACAATATTTTTGGCTCTTGTAAAACCTTTTCAAATTATATAGTGGCTCAAGTGATGGAGGTATAATGCAGCAAATACAAATTATCTACTATGCAAAAAAGTAATTTTATGTGGGATGCAGCCGATTTAATGTTTCACAAGATCAACATTCGGATCGAATATCAACACCAAGGCCAAAAGCAATTGTGCAAACCTTGACCCTTATGAAACTACAAACCATCCGAAACTTCTCCAACATGACCTCCTCCATTTGAACTTCTACCATAATAACAACAATCCTCTTGTTATCAAGGGACATTGGACCTCCAAAAGAATCTCCTTTCAACTCAAGCATCAAATACTCAAAAACATCACTGACACAGTTGGACAAAAAACAATGGTATTTTTATGATAGTCAGTTGTCCCATCCTTCACACTGGATGCCTTCCTTTTGTAAATGATATCATTGAGGTGACAGTGCCCACAACTCCACTGGCTCCCATCCCTCACACTTTCCAACACACCATGTCTTCTTTTTGTAGATGTTATCATTGAGCTGTCCTTTAGAGCACCTTGTAAATCATAAGTTATGTTAGTATGTTTATATTCTGAAGGGTTCTTGAGGGAGCCACACCATTTTTCATTACAGAATTCATGTTGTGCAAACATATGCTGCCCCATAGCCTTCAGGCCATTTCTATATCATTTTGATTTTGAACATCACGATAGAGAACTTTATCTCATTACACACACTCTCAGTCAGGGCTTTGTGATCTTTCTTTAGGTTATTGAGATCAGCATGAACATACTTCATTGTGTGATTGGCATCTGATAATTTCTTTACTGTTTTGGGGAGTTTTGATATTGCAGATGTGTCATCTTCCCGGATGAGGGTGCAAAAAATACCTGCCTCCATGGCCTTGGAAAAAACATTCCCTTCCATAGGGCCCTTCTGTCACAGATTTGACATTTGTTAAGAACTCATCTAGAGTGTATAGAGTGGCACCAACATGCCGGCAACCACCATCAGCTCTGAAGAACTAACGTAACAAGGCATAATTTAAGTAGCATTTCATTTGCTATTTTTCCTAGTTTAAGATCAAATTTTAGATTTTTTCATGTAACCTTCAATATGAACATTGTACAAACTACAAATGTAGAATGATTCCCTTGTCAGTTTGTGTGGCATCTGCTACAGATAATTGTTGATATACCCTTGCAATTGTTGCATATCAATTTAGACTAATTTAAATAACTGCCTGAAAAAAATATACAACAAAATTATTGGTATGCGAGGTCCCAACATGTCAATGATTTGTCAAACCGTGGCCTTTCAATGTTCAAAATACATGTACCTATAGGTGAAGTAGGAGTCCAAGAGGTGGTGAATAAGTGCCCTAGAAGAAAAATCTGAAAAGTACTTCAGGTATGTCACTTAATAAAGAAATTACTTACCCTCCCATACAATTACAGAATGCTGCCAGAACATCCCCTGGTACTAAACCATCTAGACTAAGACCTATCATTGTCTCATAACAATCTTTTACTTGGAATGTTTTGTTGCTGGTACTCGGTCTAACTGTACTGGTCACAAAAAATTTATTCTGAGTGTGACAACATTTTAGATTTTTGACAGACCTTCAGTTTCTGCTGATTGTATTCTGCTGTAGAGTATAAGAAATAATTGAAAATATCACAAAGTCCAAAGGGTGGGGCTTAGAATCAGTACATGTGGTGTTATCATTACAGTGTTCAAGTTTTGCATGAACAACATGGTTGCATAAATGTAAGAGGGTAAATACATGATTGCACACACCTGAAGCACCCGCAACGCAAGAACATTTTACAGTTTTAACAAGTACATTTTGAGAAATTTCAACACACAGTTGATGTGTAGTTTCATTTTTCCTCATAGATTTATAACATTGGGCCTTCACTTCACAATTTCTTGATACATTAGTCCTGGCAAGTATCTTGTGAACATATCCTTCGTGGAAGAAGCTATATCCTCTGGAGTTGAGCTTATCAACACTGATCGTTTTGCCTGATTTCTCTATATGAGTAGATATTGCTGATATGGAGAATGTTCTTGGGATGTGTGCTTTTTATTTAGAGAATGCAGTATTGTCCACTGTGTCAGGGGATGGGATACTAGTGATGTTGATTTGAAGTTATATCTTGCATAATTCACACCTGGCCATTTTGGATCTTGTATAGCTTCTTAATGGATCTGGATCAACCAGCTTGTGTAGTTTCTCACTGTTTTTGGTCACTCTGGAAATGAATGAAAAACATGTATTTTAATTGATGATACAAATAAGTGCCATCACATTAAATTTTTTTGAATGAATTAATGTTCATGAAAGTCAAATTTTCATTTGTCTAAACTGTTTAATCCCTGTAAATTGCATGTTAAATAATTTTTCTATTTCCAAAATACTCATTTTTACCATGAAATTTAGTATATTTTAAACTTTGTCTTTGTAAGAGAAAATATTCATATGACCCTCATGGTTGTTGATTTGAATCTTGGAAAAATGTCACAAGTGAGAAAGATATTTGGCCTAAGGTTACTTGAGTCTCTAGCCAAATTACTTGGCTTGGCATGTGGACCACTGTGCACTAGTGAAAACGTTTATTCTGGAGAAAAAAAAGTTTAGATTTTTAAAAATCATAATGAGAATATTTCATCAATTAAAACAGACACTTTACTTTGTGAGATATTGAATGCTTTCCTCTAATCTTAAAATCATATGGTCTGCCATTTATTAAAACATCTGTTGAGGTTGATCTCTCGCTTTAGCCGAAGGATCTTTTTTAAAAGATTGCACTTATAAAAGACTAAATAAACGCTGATGTAGATGGTCATATTAAATAAGACTACATACTAAGTTCAATGAAGATATGTTCATTAAATTTTTGTTAATTTTTAACAACATTCCATACAGGATAGGGTAGAAAGCAATAAAACAAACAGGGCTTGATGATAGCGTAAGGCCACACTTTTGCTGACAAATAAGGTAAACCTTTTTGCCTAGATGAATATTTTGAACATCAATTAGAAACAACAAATTATATGTGCCACCAAGTTCATCTTATTATATCATTCATACCAATAAATGTGTCCAATTTCTCATCAAATTTATAGTCTTGTATTAGTTTTTCCCAACTTGATGATCTCAGCTGTATCAACATTTCACGTCTCATAACCTCTCTCTTTCAACTTCCTTGTAACCCTACAAATTGATGCAGTTCTTCATGTTGTCCTGGAGGAGGATAGTGAGCTCTGATGCAGAGTACAGCACATGAAGGTAGGACAAGACACCCCAAGCAGCTTGCACAAGCTGTCTGTATGCCACAGGGCGCCTATGTGGATCAATTGGTCCATTGAATCCATTGGGATATTGCATTTTATAGCTGCATCTAGTGTTAATCTGTTAGTACATAAACCATGAAAGCCAGGATTATTAGTGATGCATCCAAGAATCCATGGTGTCTCCTTCACCTTGAATATTCTTCCATGTTTGTTCACTAGATCATTCCATATCATATAGGTTCCAAAGGCGCATTTGTTCCTCCAATGAAGCTGCATTTTCAGGTGATATTAGGTTACACCCCAACTTGAGGAATAGAAGAAATTTAGACATGGCCTGGATGGCATGGATCAGGCATGGCTCCTCGTACCATGGGGCCATTGGGTCAGGGGTCCTCTAATGTGCATCCATCTGGTCCATCAATTGTTCCGATCCTTGTTCAGGTACCAATCCGTCTGTCTGTTGCTCTGTTGTGGGTTTTGGCTTGTTCGTCAGGTCTGTCACTTCTGGAACTACATTGTCTGTCACTGAGTCCACTATAAGTCCTTGTTCGTCTGGAAGTCCTGGTTCATCTGTCCAGTCCATCAGTTCCACTGTCCGTGTGTCCATCTGGAGGTCCTGGTACGGAGGAGCGTTCACACTCTCCTGTAACTCCATGTCTAAGCTCTTATCCATCGTTGGTACGTTCTTCCTTGGTAAAGTATAGTTGTCTGGTTCCGTCTTGTCCTCAAAAATGTCCATGACGTCCTGAACCTTTCATCGTTTTTCGTCTGTTGTCAGTCTTGTGTACATTTGGTCGTTTGAAGTCCTTTGTCATCCTGTCCTTGTCTTCCTTCCTCTTCCCCGCTTTCTCATCAGTCCTCTTCTTTGTCTCCTTCTCAACTTTCTTCGCTTTCCTCCCGTCTTCTTCTTCCCCTCACCTCCTTTCTACCTCTTTCCTCTTCTTTCCTTTCTTCCTCTTTCCTCTTCTTTCCTTCTGATCTTTCTTCTTCTCATCTTTCTCACACACTCTCTCTTGTAACCTCAAATCCTCCTCTCTGCTTAGTCACAATTTTTATCCGTTTAGTTGTAAAATTTTTAGACATATGTGATTGTGAACTGCTCTGATTTTGATGCAATTTTTACTTGTTTTGTCACTTTCCAAATTTTGCCTCATGTAACAAAGGACATATTTCACTTTCATTTTTTAACCATTAAAAAGCCATCACTTCATTGATCCGATGGTGGAATCATATGATTGATGATAATCTTAATATACCTGCTCATTCACTATATCTTGCTCTGTCTTCTTACTCAGCAAATGTGTTGCATCTTCCCTGGAATTTTAGCGCCTATCACCACCACCGTCCTCGGGATGAATTGGCTCAGTTTCATCCAGGTCTAGGGACGAGGAAATCAATTTTCACTTGCATCGTCGTCGCACCCCTCCCTATTCAAAACACTGCTCACAATGGAGGCCACAATGGAGGCTTCAGGCCATTTAAATCAGAGCTAAGTACTCCAGTGACGGCCTGTACAGCGAGCTGCTAGTGACACATATGTTCAGGCGGAAATAGCTGAAAGCTGACCTCTATGGCTGCTGTCTGACTTGTGTCCAATTCTAGGTAATTGACCTCAACACCTGGTTGACCAGCCTATGGTTTCTGCTGTTCAGTGAGTAGCCATTATGAAAGAAAAGTACAAAAGTCCTGCTGGAGTAGATAAATTAATAGAATATATATAGAATGTGATCCAAATGGTTTATATGAATTGACCAGAATTTCCTCATGCTGTTTGGCCATTGGGTCAGGGGTCTTATAAGGTCTACTATCAGGGTCCACAGTTAAAAATGCATACTGGTGCCATAACGAATAACAGAAATATCTACATCTTTACAAGGTGGACACTTCAGCGTTCAACATTCAACATCTGCTCTGAGCTTGATGTTCTCAGCTTTCTATCAATGCTTGTTTTGAATAAAGTTCAGATTTATGTAAGCTGAAAAAGTAGCATTATATCCTGAAATCCTCAATGCAATTGCAATTTTTGTTACTATTGTAACACCTGGGGATTATACAATTCACAACATACAAAATCTGTAAAATTTATAAACACGTTTATTATGAAGTACAGCTGACTATCCAGCTGTATTGTTGACCACTATGTATATGATATGCAAACACTGATCTCCTTTACCATGTTTAAAAAGTTTCACATTTTTCTCTGATTTATATGGAAATATGTGGGAATCTGTTACGGGGAAGATGCACTTGCTGTTAAGGTCTTTGGCTGGTCCCTGGCCTTCTATCCTCCCACTTCTCCTCTGCAGGCTCATCTTCATGCTCCTCCCCTTATTACATTAGAACAGGCTTTGCGCATGCGCTAAATAAAAACAATATGGCTGCGCTCATGAAATTAATTTGACACATATTAAAGAAACCCACCACCTTACAAAACTTCTTAACGGAGAGGAATAAGGGAAAATGCTTGCTGGATTCTGAATCTGTGTATTTTTTAATGATTTTTCACCGTCTTAGAATTTCAATTTTTTTTCTTTGAAAAAATGAGATTTGCATTGTTTTCAAATTAGAAAAATTAGTAAACATGAATAGCTCGAAATCTAACGGTGAGATTTTGTTTTAAAAAATCATGGATATCAAAAAAAATATAGCTATACAATAAATATAAAAAGCAATGCTTGGACTCTTCATATTCACACAAAAAATTAATTAGTTAATGAGGTTTGATATTTGTGAGAATAAGTTGTACGAGGTGCAATGTTCTACAAACACCAGACTATAGGGTGGATTAGGATCAATGACACACATAAAAATTAATTAAAAAATATAAGGGATACAGTTTAATGATAATTATCTCAAACAAAAGCAGTTAGCGAAGGATATGTTTCATTACACTCAATAAATAGTTATGACTTTTGACTATATATACAATATCTCATGGGAATGTATTTCCATCTGCTACAGATACTCGCTCCCCGTATTGGTATACTCGCTGGCCGTCAAATTCCCTCTGGAATTGGGTCACCAAGACTTCCAGGACAATGAGGAGCATGAGTAGGCTCCTGGCTGACTTTTGATGGGCGCGTTTCCGTGCTCAGGCTGCGCCTTATCTTATGTAGCACACCTTCAGCAGAAGGAGCAGCAGGCCTCTTTGTGCTAATGTCAATCAATTCAGTCTTGTTAGGCTGAGCCTGTTTCGCAATTATATTGTCCGTAACTTGTTCTAGATTGGATGGTTCTTGGATGATGCTAGGCCATGTGTTGTAATTAGGCCCATGTAATGGCTGCCTAGTGGTTATTACTGGTGCAGGAACTGGCATATGGGAAACTGTGCACCCAAATTGCTTATTATAATCCGAATACTATCTAATGTAGGGGTATTAGGTGCTTACGTTGCAGCTGTGGCAGCTGTCAACTGCGCTTGTTGTTTGAGATGTTACGAGTGCCTTTGAGGTAGATGCACCATCGTCCTCAGGTTCTTCTTCTACATGCGGTGCACATTCCTACTCCATTTCTAGGAGGCTTATTGAGCACTCCTCCTTCGATTAGGCATCACCAAGAGTTATGATTGGAATTAGAATAGAATTATTGTTACAATGTAGTTATAATAGTTAATATTGTATGTTGTTGAGAGTTGACTTGAGTTGACCTGAATTATCTGTATCCACTTGATTGTTCAAAGTTATAATTTAAAAGGAGGCTATTTAAATTTCATTTTTAGTCTTAAAAGACACTGAACATTCTCATCATTGGTCATGTGTGATAATTCTCGGTGTTCTTGTGAAACTTGGAGCTTCTTTATTTCAGTCACATTATCCAATCTTTCATGTTATATGCCAGCCATTCATGCAGTTGTACTCATTCTTCAAAGAATTCCGTAACTTTTAATCAATTCAAAATTATTTAAGCTTTAGATAGCCTGGGAGACCCATTTTACCCAAACTGTCTCCTTTGTGTTCGCTGGTTTTATCAACTGAACGGCTGGTAACAGTTCATCTCTCAACCTCTGCCTCATACCAAAAACTCATACTGAAACAGTCAGGCTGGAATATTGTATAAACTATGTCGGGAAATGACAGAGTTTCTCAATCCAGCAAAGTTCCTCAATCAGGCTGGAATATTATAACTTTGTCTGGAAATGGCAAAGTTCCTCAGTCCAGCAGTATTTCTTCAGTCAGGCTGGAATATTGTATAAACTATGTCGGGAAATGGCAAAGTTCCTCAGTCCAGCAGTATTTCTTCAGTCAGGCTGGAATATTGTATAAACTATGTCGGGAAATGACAGAGTTTCTCAATCCAGCAAAGCTCTTCAATCAGGCTGGAATATTATGAACTTTGGAAATGGCAAAGTTCCTCAGTCCAGCAGTATTTCTGCAAACAGGCTTGAATATTGTATAAACTATGTCGGGAAATGACAGAGTTTCTCAATCCAGCAAAGCTCTTCAAACAGGCTGGCGTTGTATAGACTATGTCTGGAAGTGACAAAATTCCTCAGTCCAGCAGTATTTCTTCAGTCAGGCTGGAATATTGTATAAACTGTCGGGAAATGACAGAGTCTCTCAATCCAGCAAAGCTCTTCAATCAGGCTGGAATATTTTATTTTTTTTTTTTCAATATAGTTTATTTCAGTTTTTTAAAGTAAGTACAGATACAGTAGTAATAAATCAATTACAATCTTATCATATTCCATTTGTTTTTAAAAAATACATTTTTACGTACATAAATTTCGAATTTTAGAGTTTTAACAATTCCTTCAAAATTCCGTTTTATTCCATTATTAAATTCTTTGATGTATGCTTTATAGATCACAAATGTTACAATACTAATATATATATATCTTTTATTGACTCAATAACCATGTCATGTAAATGACATATCAGTCACTACAGTGTACAAAAAACTACAAACTACAACTACATACTACAAAACTACTTTACATCAGTTTCACATGTCAGGGTATGATATCAGTGTGGTGTATCCATAATACATGTGTTTTAAAAAAATGTTTACATAATATTAATCATTTTCCAAATTTTTAAAAGAGTGATATACAAATTTGGCTAAATGTAAGTTAACATGAGAGCTTTTACTAGACATAATAGTTTCAAACAGTTTATCTGGATCTTTGCACTGTTTCAGATCAGATTCTAAAGTTTCAAACAAAAGCTCTCTGTGTTTTAAGTTCTTTGTACAGCTTGTGATAAAGTGAAGCTCATCCTCAATTACCCCACATTCACTACACAACCTTTCACTTGTGGGTTTTGGCTTTGGTTTTGAGTACCGCCCAACTTCTATCTGTAATTTATGTGAACTCATCCTGAGCCTAGTTAATGCATGTCTATACTTTTTATTTTGAATGTTTAAATATAATTCTTTGGTGAAAGTATTTTTGAATTTTATATAAGTTCTAAGAACAGGAAAAGTAAGAATATCCTGTTTCCATTGAAGTGCATAATTACTTTTTAATTTCTTTGTGATCGTTTGAATAAATATATAATCATCTTCAACATTTTGAGTCAACCAATGAGAGAATAAATCACATTGTTTTAATATGTCAATAACTTTACTGGACCAAGTGCCAGAGTAACCCAAACCATTCATTTCAAGGTCATACAAATATGATTTATTGAGCATATTTTCTTCAGGTAATTTCATTAAACGCAGCCAATATTTAATCAGCTTAATGTTGAAACGAATTTTTAAAGGATAACGTCCTAGCTCCCCATAAACAGCCGGTGTAGCTGTTGATTTTTTCACACCAAGCAAACATTTAAGGAATGATAAGTGTATTGTTTCTATAGCTTTTACATGCTTCTTACTATACCATATCTCAGAGGCATACATTAAAATTGGTTCAACCAAGCTATCAAAAAGATGCAGGGCAACGGAGATAGGAACATCGTTAAATTTTTTATACTGTTGCTTAATTTTAAAAAGGGCTTTCCTTGCCTGTTCTTGGAGATAACCTATGTGTTTATCAAAATTAATGTTATTATTAAATATGCAGCCCAAATATTTATAGTGGTTAACGCTTTCAATAATGTTGTCATTAAAAGTGAATTGCACATTGGATTTTGAATTAAAAATTATTGATTTCGTCTTTAATGTGTTAACAATAAGGTGATACCTCTTACAGAACTTAAATAAACAATTTAACATTTTTTGAGCTCCATCTTCAGTATTTGACAATAAAATTAAATCATCAGCCCAAAGTAAATGGTTTATCTTATCACCGTCAAATTGAAGTCCATACTCCTTCGGTAAATAGTCTGACAAATCATCAAGAAAGTGGTTAAATAAATAAGTACTAAGGACAGAGCCCTGCATTACACCGGCATCTGTCTCAAAAGTAGGGACGATACCATCTTTGAGTTTGAGGCAAGCTTTGGATTTTTTATACATACTGGAAATAATTTTAAAAATATTTGAACTTGGTGATATACCTGCTTTGCATAGTTTATACATTAGTGCAGACCTATTTACAAAATCAAACGCTTTTTTGAAGTCAATCATAATACAATATACTGGTTTCTTCAATCGTTTATAGTGAGATATAAGAGTGCTTAAGATATATAAATTGTCACTTGTCTGGTGTCCAGTTTTATAGGCACCTTGAAGTGGATCTTGGGTGTTCAACATTTCAGCATTGAAAACAAGTCTATTCTGGATGACTGAGTCGAACACATTGCCTATACAAGCTAAAACATTTATTCCTCTATAATTATCAGGATCAATTTTACTACCTTGTTTAAAAATAGTTGACAACATGCCTATGCTCCATTCATTTGGGTAATCTCCACTTAGAAAAATATGATTAAAAAGAGCAGTGATATCAGGAACAAGTGATATGCAGTTCTTAATTATGCTTGAGGGCAAACCATCAATCCCAGCAGATCTATTATCATTAACTTTATTTAAGGCCGTATACACTTCAGATTCTTGAATATTGTTATTTAGGACATTATCACTCAATTTCCTTTCATCTGTTAAAATACTGTTGACATCGTATTCATTAATGAACATTTGCATCTCAACTAGTGCCTCATGATCAAAATAGTCCATACTAGGCAATTGACCAAGATTTTTGAATGCTCTGAAGAGTTCTGGAGTTTCAATTGGAATTTCTGTTAGCTGTTTATTTCCAGGCATAGATTTAATCATTTTCCAAAATTCTGTTGAATTATTTGATTTAAAGAACATAAGTGACTTTAATTGATCTGACTGATACCTTCTTTTTTCACGTTGTTTGGTTTGATTATATTTTTTCTGAATTTCATCTGTCACACTATCAGGTAAGTTTTGTTTAATAGCTAAGTGGAAGTCCTTTTTCAGTTGTTTACATTCACTATTAAACCATGGGTTCACTGGGAATTTTTGAGTTTTTTTCTTGAGACACTTAATCTGAAATGTATTTTTAGAAGCATGATAAATAGTACCTTTAAGATCCTGCAATAGACTATTGGAGCTGGTATTTTGCCCCATATTAATGTAAAACTGATCAAGAAACCCATTGTTTAAGTTATCCTGTAATGCGTCAGTAAATGTTTCTTTTAAACTGCGATCCCATTTAAAATAGGTGTAAGGTAAATTTTGAACAGTATTGTCTTCAATATTTGTTACTTTTGGTTGATTTAAATTAAGTGTGAAATGTACAGGTGAATGATCAGAATCAGGATGCCTGTCATGAACTTTAAAATCAGTAAACATGTGGAGTAATCCAGATTGCGAAGCTACATAATCTATAACCGATTTTCCTTTCAAAGGGTCATTATCATTTTGTTTCAGATATCTAAAGTATGTAAATTTACCAATTCCTTTATCATGGAAAAAACGTCCATTTAAAATTCTTAGATCAGAGGCTTTACATAAATTAATAAAGTCACGACCATGTGTCTGATTTACTGCTTTGATGTTTTTATCCATTGAAAACCGGTCTGGAATAAGGTCAGGTTTTTGTGGATCATTTCTACACTGATCATTAAAAAAGTACGAGCTAGTAAATTTATCATCTGATCCATATACAACAGTATTACAGTCAGATAAAGTGGCAGTACGGGCATTCATATCCCCACAAATAATTATTTTACCCGATGATTGATAAAAAGCTATAGATTTTTCCAAAACATCAAAATTGTCAAAATTTTCATAAGGTGAACCCTTATGAGGCATATAAATGAAGCAAATAAAGATATCATTTTCCAGATTAAAATATGAGGATTTGATTTTAATCCAAACATAAAAATCATGAGTTTGTTTTAATACTTCAATTGCATTATTGTAAAAATTGTCTTTAATAAAAACAGCTAAGCCACCTGAATATGCATTTGAATTATGATTTTTACGTTTCCTTGCTAGATTATGCACAGTGTAACCAGAAAAAGACAGGGTTTCACCAGGATTCAACCATGTCTCACTTAATAATATAATTGCATATTTGCTGAAAAGTTCATTTATAGTATTGTCATTATGTAATTTGTCTGAAATTCTATTGATATTCCAAAATAAACAACTTAAACCTTGATTTTTCAATGAACTGTTCAATGAGCATTTTTTGGGTTTAGAGTTATTTTGATCAACATTTCTTGCTTGGCTGCTACTCTCACTACTATGATCTAAACTTGATTGCATACTACATTTACTAATACATGATTGCACTGTATCAACATGTGATTGCTCATTAACATTAAGTGACTGCACATTATTAACATGTGTTTTTACCGAATAAGATTTCTGATTATGAGCACATAATTGAACATTATTTACAGAAGGTTGAACATTATTTACAGAAGGTTGAACATTATTTACAGAAGGTTGGACATTATTTACATATGGTTGAGCATTAAAGTCAATAACATGCTTGGATTCTATAATGGAGGAAGTTGTCATAGTATCCAAAATAGTATCATGGATGCAATCACACTGATCACTGTTTAAAACTTGGGGATGTATCGAGAATTGTAAGGGTTTACCCTTTCAGCTAGGACTGAGGAATAAGTCCTCAAGCCTGTTGAAAGTCCATTCTTCATGGTTGAAATCATTGCATTCACCATGCTGTCTCTACCCCGGAAGTTGAAATGCAATCTATCTCCAAAGAGAACACTAAAGTTTGGGTGGTTGGCAGTTGATCTATTGATCTTGTTGATGTCAATGAAACCGACATGTTGTTGATGGCAAAACGCTTCCATTGCACAGTTAATCTGATCAATGTTACGGTTCATCTTGTAAATCTGTTCATCAGAATTAGAATCACCTCTATGGTGTAGTCCAGCAAGGATGAGTTTTGATGTTTTGTGGCGGTTTCGTGCAGTCTGTATGAGATTTTTAAGTCCATAGATAATCTCTTGTGGGGTATCAGTTTGAACGTTGTTTGTTCCAAATCCTAGGATTTTATAATCTGTAGAAGTTGGTATGTCTCCATTTTGTATCACATGGGTGGCATCTTCTACTCGGGCTCCACTGTACACTGAAGATGTCACCTTGATTCTGCTTTCCTTGCCTTTCATTATACCAGCAAGTTTTTTCCCATTTGAGCTGTACATAATATGCACTGTGGGAGGGGGAGGGGGTGGGGGTGGCGATGATGCCTTCCCTTGCACCTTTGTAGCAGGTGATGTAGTTGAAGGAGGTGTTATAGGTCTCTTGGGTGTTGGTATTGCTTTTTGTTGTTTTGTTGCTGACTGTTGTTTGGCTGTGGTTTTAGTAGAGTTCTCATTTAAGCTTTGTGGTAGGGATGCATTGTGTCTTTGTTTTTCATGTTTCTCCAGCTTTGCCATTAACACAAGGTTTTTGTTAAAGGTTGTTTTGAGATCAGCCTGTAATCCAGAAAATTCCTTTTCTTTGATCCTAAGCTCATTTCTAACTGTTGAGAGTTCATTGCCAAGGTCTCTGACTCTACTGTCAAAGAGTAACTGTTGTTTTTCTGCTTCATCCTTCCTCTGAAGTTCATTTACTTCTACACGCTGTAGGAGATCATCTATTTTGGCAGCTTGTTGGATGATTTTACTTCTGAGTTTTTTGTTTTCTCCTTCATATGATATAGTAGGAGCCTTTGCACAGTGACACAAAACTGGGGGTGGGGATGGTGGCTCGGGTGTGTCTGTCTGTGTTTCTGTCATGTGTAAATCACCTGTTGTTGGCTGGGAGGGGGTTGTATTCAGATCATTGCTAGAAGGCTGTGTGTCCTTTAGGGTGATAGTCTCTACAGTTTCATCAGTTGTTTTATTATGATTTGGCCGGAGCAGTGATTGAGACATGTCTGGATCAGATCCTGAGAGTGTGGATGACATGTTGCTAAAGAGCATTTGACTGTCCTCCATATCTATAGCACTGGTATTAGGCCCGATAGATGGTTCCTGTGTGTCCGTGATGACAGTAATGTTCTCTGATGGAATACTTTGGGATTGAGTAGGGGGTATAATATCTTGGGATTGATAATCCATTGAACGGGTTGTAAGGGGTGTAGATGATGATGATGGTGGGTCAATCCTTGAGGGTGTTGACACTGGCATTGGGATCAAAGGGGCGATAGTTCCTTTGATTAACTGGAAATCATTTTCCCGCCAGTCCTCTAGTGCGTCACCTGTTACACCTATGACTCCCGAATCATTTACTTCTATTGTGACATGATCTGCAACAGTTACAGTTGTGCCATTTGTTTGGCGTGCGGTTGAGGCTTTCATACCTTTGTTTCTGTAAAATGCAGTTAAAGCATCTATCCACAAGTACGGACGTTCTGTGTAAAAACACAACCTTTTGTAATCCACATCTATGGTGATCACACCAGTGTTGTTGAGATCATGGTATTCATAATTTTCGTGAAGAATTTCAGGGTTCTTTTTCAGTGTTTTTATATTCTGTCTTCTAGTGTTCTTTTTCTCTTTTCCTTTTTTCGATGGTGAGCTAAAAGTTGGTTTAATGCAACTGCGCAGAGAATGTTCATGTTTCTCTTTAGCCATGGTTTGACAGTTAATAGTTAAGTAACAAATATAAACTGCATTAGAATTATAATCCAATTATCAGTGCACTGTCAGTTTCTAGATTAATCCATGTTTATAAACAATGATTTGTTTTGGCTGTTCCATTAATTGTCAGTGTTAATCTATATTAATAAACAATGGTTAATTTAAGCTATTCCATTTACTCCCACTAAAATTTAGTTTGAAATTACTCTTTAAATCTTGGTTTATATTATTAATTCATCTATTTTCATAAAATATCCAAATGTATGATGTTTCTTAAAATTCTGGTTTCTTTAACTTGACTTATTTTATGGCTAAATAACAGCTTAAACATGTGAAATTTACATGTGAAGTCTAGAAAGTCTGTTGACCTAGTTTCAAGTTTATCTCCTTTGTTTTCAAGATCCTTTTGTTTGAATATATCCTGTGTAATAATCCTTTAAAGTCTAAATAAACTGATCCAAAACATCCTCTCTATGTTTATTTACAATACAGTTCCACTTAGAATATCTATTTAACAATTGAAAATGATGAAAAGTTTGATAATCTGAGGAGCAAATTATGTAAGCCTTCTCCCAGTGGCAGCCATTTTGAATAAAATAGTTCAAAAATGCAGTCTGGTTGTCATTTCCATTATAGCCTATTATCAACTTTCTATATGTTATTTTTAAACCTGATATATTAAAGATATATTTCCAAACATTTTGGGAGAGTGTACATGTGAAAAGCAAATGTTTTAATGTACATACTTCTCCGCACAAACTGCAATTATATGTTTCACTTTTTCCATATAAATGTAAGTCATTTAGACTAGGAAGGATGTTGTTTATAATCTTATAGTTGAAATTAGCTATCTTCTTTTCTTTACATTTTATCCTTGTAAAAAAAAAGTTTTCCCAATTTATTTCATCGAAGGTTTCATTATTTAAGAAGCAAAATTCACGTTCCCATTTCTTTTTCATGAACCATTTTTCAGATTGCTTATTTTTCAAAATTTCATAAAAGAATTTTGATTTTTGATCTCTAATTTGGAATAAAACATTATTTGCTTTCAATCTGTAATTTGGAATGTTAGTGTATTTTGCTTTATTGACATCAATAAAACCTCTTGCAATATTCATACTTGAGTTAACTTGATAAAATTCAGAAATCCAATTTTGTTTTTCCTGTAACTTTTGAAAAATGTGGTTGATATCATTAAATGTATCCTCTATTATTAGATCCGTTACATAGACAATACCACTTTCAATCCAATTTCTAAAATACAGAGTTTTTTTGTTTACAGTAAACAAACTATTGCCCCATATAGTCTCTTGCAGGATATCACATGTTTTCATATTTTCAAGATTTTTTTTGTCTTTACATTTGGCATGAGCACATAATACTTGCTGATAAAAAATTGGTATTTTCTGAAAGTATTGCAAATCAAAACTATTCATTTTCAATAATACATCAAAATCATTTACAATATTATCAAAATAGAGATATGGTATTTTATTCATCATTTGTTTTTATCATATAACCTTGGAATCCAAGCAGCTTTTAGAGCATGCAATTGAGATTCAAAGTCTATCATGTTAAGTCCACCTTTTTCTAATTTGCTAAATTTTATATTTGCAAAGTTATTTTCATTCACTTTACTTCTCCCTAACCAAATTCCTTCAGTTTTGTCTATATTTAGTTCTAATCCAGAAACATAAGAGAATGATTGAATCGTTTGAATTGCTTGCAATATTGAATCTTTGTCTTTTAAAAATAAATTAGCATCATCTGCATATTGAGAGAGTTTATATTCATTATTGTTTATTTCAATGCCTTTTATGTTAATATTCTGTTTTATTTTAAGTGCAAGGACCTCTGTGCACATAATAAATGCCAAAGCAGATACTGGACAGCCTTGCCGACAGGATCTTTGCATGTGTATATTTTCAGAAAACCATCCATTTTGTTTTATAGTTACCATTGGTTTTACATAGAGTATTTTTATCCACTTAATAAACTGTTCAGGAAAATTGAATTTTTTGAATGTTTCAAAGATGAAATTCCACTCGATACTATCAAAAGATTTTTTAAAATCAATGAATAAAATAGCGCCCTCTTTTTCATAATTTTCAGCATATTCATAAATATCAAGCGTAAGTCGACAACTATTTCCAATAAAACGATTATTTATATAGGCAGTCTGCTGAGACCCAATTATTTTTGCAATTACTTTTTGCATTCGCTTTGCCAAAATAAAAGCTAGTATCTTGTAGTCTGTATTAGAGAGTGAGATAGGTCTAAAGTTTTTCAAAAGTTCCCTATCTCCTTTTTTAAAAAGTAAACTAATTATAATTTTTCTAAAAGATGGTGGCAGTATGCCAGTTTCATAGGATTCATTTATAGCATTTATAACATACAAACTAACATCCTGCCAAAAGAACTTGTAAAATGGAATATTATGAACTTTGTCTGGAAGTGACAAAGTTCCTCAGTCCAGCAGTATTTCTTCAGTCAGGCTGGAATATTATGAACTTTGTCTGGAAATGGCAAAGTTCCTCAGTCCAGCAGTATTTCTTCGGTCAACAAATTGATGAAAAATAATTGATCTAAAAATGGCTAAGTTTCTCAAGTTAACTAAATTATGAAAAGAACAATGTAAGTTTCTCGATCTCAAAAATGGCAAAGTTTCTCAAGTTAACAATAGAAAAACATAAGTTTCTTGATCTCGAAAATGGCAAAGTTTCTCAAGTTAACAATAGAAAAACATAAGTTTCTTGATTTCGAAAAATGGCAAAGTTTCTCAAGTTAACAATAGAAAAACATGCTTAATAACACCTGAAAATACAAATATACAACTATAAATGACAAATTAAACGAGAAATTGATGATTGAAAAGATCGTGCTCATGATCGTGACGAAATGTCACAAAACTTTCAAACAGTTTAATCTAACCTTAAACACTAGATTTTGACGTGGTTAAGCCTTGAGTTACATTATAAACTAGCTGAAAAGAACCGCTAGATACTAATCAATATAAAGATACTAATTGCATTGTACAAACTAAACACTAACCTGTAGGTTTTTGGGTGAATTTTCTTCACATGTTTTTGAATTTTAACAACGAAAGTAACTTTCTGATGACGTAAAAGCAAGATGGCGGCCTCCATAAAAATATTCAAAAGTTTTCAAATAATTGAGAAAATGGCTCAAATCTATAAAGATAAATCACTGGTGGTAAGTAAGGAATATATAAATACATCTAATAAACTGGTCTAATCTAACTGTGAAGCTACCGTATCGTCACGACACTAACTTATTTAAAAAAATAATTTGAAAAATTCTAAAATTTGTGACAGTAAAGAAAGTAAAGAATATGCCATAATTTTGGTTATACATGTTGCCGACAGGATCTTTCCATGTGTATATTTTCAGAAAACCCGGTAATTTCGCTGACCAAATATGAATCTAGATTTTTAAATGACTTATGTTATCCCCATTCTAGGTCTTCAGCTTCAATTTCATCTAAAACATTTGCATGAAACAACCTAACATTTTTTTCCAATTTTCCGTTGCCACGTTGGGCTATTTTTGACACCTCAGCCTGTTTCATTACAGAGAAAACAATTGTTTGACCAATCCATTTCTTTTACATATTTCTCCTTACCTTTTTTGGATTCACACCAGGCCAAATCACACAACCTGTGGTATCCAAAAATGTGGCGGGTGACATTTATAATTTCTCTGCGCAATAATTAGGTGATATATCCTTTCTTGTCAGGCATTTCCTCTAGTTGTTTTGTTCGCATTCTAATCGCACATCTAACTGTGCTCACAATTTTAACCGTTTTTGCAGAGTTTATACTTTGAATTCTCCTTCATAAAAGTTTCTAGCCTCACCTGAAGGCCCGCAGACAAATATCTGCCTCCATAGCCTGACTTGATTGGGTCTCATTTTTAAAATATGTTTGCTGAAATAATTATGAGGTGTGGAATAATCCATGTCTAATATTTTTTTTAATACATATTGCCATGTTAAGATAAAATGTTTATAGTGGAAATAATGGAAAACAAAGACTGATAAGAGCCAAATAGATGAATTACGTGCAAGGACCCCAAAGGGGTATCTGTTAAATGCAGTTAAATGTTAAACTGCGAGTGAACAATGCTATAGGAGCGATTAATCTGCGTGGTAGTCAATATAGCATTAGCTGAAAAAAGGCCTTGTATAAAAAACCTCCTACCTCATACCCACCTATCCACCTACATGGAACATGATACAGTCATTGAAGGGTTCAATTTTATAGATTATTAAATCTCAAAATAGCTCAAACTATTAACATTTCTACAATTCCGGCTATATTTTATGACTAGGCAGATGACAGATCCATAAATAAAGGCATATATGGATGCATTTTAATGTGTAATGACCCGAGGGCGCCCCAGGGGAATAAAGAATTTGAAAAAGTGTGCTAAATTGTGGGAATCGAACCCAGCTGGGATGTAGTAGCAACTTGCTATCAAGGGTCGTTACAAATGCATCTATAATTCATCATAAACTAAGATTTAATAAACCTAAGATCTTTAAAATTGAACCCTTCAAAGACTATATCATGTCCCACGTACGTGGGTAGGTGGGTATGAGGTAGGAGGTTTTTTATACAAAGCCCTGAAAAACCCCAAATGAAACCGCTAGGGTTAAGCTGTTAAACTGCAAAGTAGATGGTTAACAGCCAGGTATGGCTGAAGAGCCCCCGAGAATGTACTCACCTCTACTACTTAAACCACAGCGGGATGATATGTACTTCCCACGATAGCTGCTACGGGGCCGGAAGGCACTTCTACTGGCAAGGGCTCCTAATAATAAAAAGAGTGAATAGCCTAGTAAAAGCTGTCATAAACTACCGCTAATAAGAAGCATGTCTACTTGGCCCAATGTTGTAAATGTGTTGCTTAGCAACTGTAACTCAATGACATAAAGATTGTGTAACTGTGAAACTAACTGTAAAACTGAAACTGCAATAGCTGCAAAGAGCCCAAACAGCCAATATGCTCACCTTGAGGACTCCTGATGGGCTTGAAACTGTAAATGTCGACTGGTCAGGCCAGCAATAGTGTCATCTGAAATGAATATATAATTCATGCTAAGGTATCTCAAACTCCCAGTAAAATGTTGAAAGACATTATGACTACCAGAAAGGCAGATAACGGAACTGATACAAAACATTCCGTGTTAACTGCTCATACCATCAAAATTGAGAACAAGCTCTCAGTGTAAACTGCTGTACAATCGGAAGTTAGACTCGCAAAATTTACTAATAAAAACTGCATAGCTACCCACCTAACAGTATAAGGAACTGTGTGAAGCAATTGGAGAGAAGCAATTGGAGGGTATTCGCTATAGCCCTAAAGCTCAAGTGAACTGTATAACCAACTGAAAAAATACAAAAGTAAAATAAATAATCTTTGGTCTTTGGTAATAACACATAGGATGAATAAAAATTTAAAGGAAAAGAAAAAATTCTATGAAATTATAGGCATAATGCTGAAGTAAAAGGTATTGCCAGTGTGACGTAAGGCAAGACCACAAGAAATGTTTTAACAATATATATATATATATAGACTTGACCCTTGAATAAAGAAAAAATTGGAACGAAAAAAGGCAGACGACAGGGCCAAAGTGGCGGCAAAACTTTTAAACTGCTGAAACATTAAAACTGCCTAAAAGTTGAGAATGAAAATGACCCAAAATTAAAACCAAGACCTTATGTTAAAATTGACACGAAGATTGAATAAAGTAGAGCTGTAATAGGGTCGATGTTAACTGATTTGTGAAGGTTTACTGAAAGTAAAATGGCGAAGCCAAGGTAGATTCAAAAAGAGATGACAGCCACCACAACAGGTCATACCCTCCAGGTCCACGACATTCAAAATTTATCGCAGGATTTGTTTGTGATAGTATTCCAGCATTTCAAACATAGCCAGGGCCCCACTAAGATCATGGTCAGGAAGCAATCTCCTATTTACAGCTCCGGGGTTCTAATGAAGGGCCCCTCTTTTTACTTTCTGGGAAACCAGTAGCATCTCCCGCCTTCGGAAAGATCCTCAAGCAATTACTAACTGCATGCAATCTAGACTCTTCTACTTTTAAATCTCATAGCATTCAAATTGGGGGGGCTTCTTTTATGGCTAATGCGGGTCTAGATGATTACACTATCCAAAAAGCAGGCCGTTGGAAATCTTTGGCTTTTCGCTAATACATAAGATAATATTTCATCTTTTCCCACCACGCCCCCCCCCCCCCTTCTGAAAAAGGATATAGTGATTAAGATGAGAAAAAGTCATCACAAGTGTGGTGCATTTGGAATCATGCCCTTAAAAGTAATTTGGTTTAAACTCCTTTAAGTACAAGATGTTGCACATTATATCATCTCAAATAGTCCTAGATCTAATAAAAGTCAGATGTTATAACTACAATAGTTAAGTGGAAACAAATTAATCATGAACAATTATTTACCTTAACAATAGTAGCTGTAGATTCAGGAGATGCCGTTGTCCTCTGCTTGACCCTTATCAGAATCATCATCAATATCTTCAAATCCAAAAAGGTCTTCTTTATTGCTCTGTGTTGAAGGATGAGTTGACTTCTGAAAAAGGATACAGTAAGATGAGAAAGTCACAATCTGTATATTTTCCACAGTTTCTCATACCATAGCTCATTGCTTATCAAAGCGCTGATAAAAATTCCAACATCAAAATAATTGTGGTGCTTTTGGAATCATACCCTAAAAGTAATTTTGTTTAATAATTAATAATTAAGTTAGATTACTTCAATGAACATGTAAGCTATAGAATTAATTGTGGCAATTCATTTATCTCATCAAAAGAAAAAAGTAACACAATTACTAGTCTACATTTTTAATTAAAATGCATTTTTTTCTTAATTGCAAAACAATGTACATATTCTTAAATAAGTTACCATCTCTGGAAAGCTGCGCCCCATGTTTGTCACCTCGTAGTCTTGAATGATACTTCGCAGGCACTCCAAATCATCATTTTCTAACCTGCCTACTAGCATATACCTTGAACTATGAGAACATATATACACATCCTCGATTCACCACTCTTACTAGCCTGGGCACTGTTTGAAAGGTCTTTTAACGTAACATTCTTGCTGCTTTGTTCCTGAATGTGTTGCTGGACTAGTTTTTTTGTTGGCTCCAAGCTTGAAGAGGCCAACAGCTTCACCCCTCTCTTTTGATGACAAGACCCTCACTTGAGGAAGATGCTTATAAATAAGCTGGAAAGACATAAGTAGGCTATGTTTTTATTTGAAAATTACAAATCAATAGAGCGCAAATTCCAACTAACAAAAGTCCCACGACATGAACAAGATAACACCATCAAAAAAACTTTAAAATGACCACCGGAAAACAAGATGGCCACCCAAAAGTTAATCATCTCTAGAAATTGATATACTCTATCATCTGTGTGAATTTGGAAAAAAAATCTGATTCTGGTGAAGACCTCATCTAGTTTACTTAGGGAAGGCCCTGTCTTATTCTTGCTATTGCAAAATTTCACTTGCTTAGCCAAGGATTTCTGTTTTGAAGCTTAAGCTAGTGCATGTGCGCATACACTCCTAGTTTTGAAGGATGCACATGGGCATGTGATAATGTTTTGCTCATTAATAGTTACATTGTTACATCATTTAATACAAAATGATGAATGTGCTCTTTATTACGCGCATGCGCAAACCGCCAACCGCCAACTAAGCATTTTCTAACGAAGCTACCTGTTACACCTGTTTGAATAATGTTATGATGTCATTTCTACCTGTATGAGGGCATTTGACCTTCACAATAATGCCACATATTGCCTGAACACTTTTTTGTTAACGTTCTAAGCTAGATATCCAGTCATTGTTTATAGACTAGCAAAATTAAGTAGTTTTGTTGCAAATGACTAGAGAACCGAACTGTTCAGATTTTTTTGTTCCATGACACTTCTAGTGATAGCTTTTGGTTGAGTTAACTAGGAGATAAATCCCCATCTTCCAGAATCTGGTATCTTCCTGAAGGTGTACAACTGACTTGAATGGGGACCTTCCTCATTTTTCTGAATCGTTCCAATTTTTGAAATACTTTGCTGCTTCTGCTGCCTTACTTAAACTGGGATTATGTTGTGTTTTCTTTGTGCTTTCCAATTCTTTAGGTTTGCAAAAGTGTCAATTAGCTGTGAGAAACCCACCCCGCAACATTCTTCCACCCCTTTACTACCCAAATACTAACTGGGGTGAGTTCAAATGATTGATTAGTTTCATCCATTTAATAGATATGCACTGTCAGGCCATGGACTGAATGCTGAAATTGACCCCCTTTACAGCATCTGGAAAGATTTGTTACATTATTATTAAATATACTTACTATTCTATTCTATTCTTTTGAAGTCTCTGAAGTCCCCAGGAGATAAACTGGACCGTTAAGATATTTGGACGTCTCCAAATTTTTGATCATATACTGTTCCCCTTCTTCACATGGTAACACCTTGGATATATCTCTTCTACAGATTTCTATTAATTGATTTATACAACCATAGTATGATAAATATAAACTAAAATGTACTTATAATTCATTCAGAAGTTTTTTGACAAAATTAATAGTTCTGGTTGGCAGCTTAAAAAATGTTCTGTCATGGTTGCTACGAGTCTATTTAGATCACCCATGAGAGCCATACCGCCTTTGTTATCCAGTCAACCATGTGGTCTTCTAGTAGATGTTGTTTTACGATGATATTTGCTTTCGGGAAGCAAACTCTGTAATCATCTAAATAGTCATCTATGGATATTTGATGTGCCTGATCCATCTATATAATTCATATGGGAAATCATTTTTTTAACAGAAGAAAATTTTTCATTTACAGCTTGTAGCCTCGAATTTTTTCTGCTTTCTTGATAATTTTGTGTTCATTTTTTAGTCCCTTGCATTTTTTCTTTGAAGCCCTGACAACACTTTAACACACATCATTGTACACTGTGGGGTCCAAATACTTATGGCAGTGATTTCCAACGAATGACTTGCCGTGATATGGGGCTCTGTTTATATGGTGCTTTTTTTAAAGTTTCATCTAGACTTCCTGCCACAGTGCCAGATTCTTCATGTAATGTATTTTTTGCTACCCTTTCTTTAATTTCTGTTTTTAATCTTCTCTGTTGTGTGTTTCTTATAAAATTTAACTTGTCTCTCAATTTTTTTCCAGTCTCTATGATATATTTGCCATATGGTGTGTCTGCCCTTTCCATAATTAATCTGTTTCCACTGGCAATGTTATCAGCTATTAGGGGGTCAAGTCTGGCATAATGACAGGAGGTGGTCATGGTGTTTTTCACAACACTTAGCAGGACATGTAAATCTCTATATGGAGTAGAGGCTTGTTAATCACATTATTGTGCAGTTTTGCATTACTCAATTTACCTTTAGATTCAGTAGAGAACTTTTTGTAGTCAGTTGACATTTTATCTAATGTTCTGCATGGAGGCTTTCCTCGCATGTTCTGCGGTACTTCTAGATTTTCCGATTTTATGTTGCACCATAAACATGGATGACAACCAGCTGCCCCTGAAATTCCCATGCATGTGCACAGAAACAGGTAATCACCACATAAGTTCAATAGTTTTGTCATGCCATTTCATATTTCTCGTTCTTTGCAAGAACAGGCCTGTTTGCTGTGTATTTCATTATTAATGCCTACAAGAAGAAAATAGGTTTTGAAACCAAGCATACCAATGAAAGAAGTACTTTGGATAATAAACTTTTTTCAAGTAAGCTTTGAAATCTCGCCAAATCCCGTTTTTGGGAGATATTTAGAGATTGGCTTATTGAACCTTTAAATAAGTTATGTTTTCTTCTTTTAAATGGCATATTTGAATTCCGCAATATGTTTTTTTACAATAATTACTTTGGTTTATAATACAGGGTGGGCCAATGTAAATGTCCACATTTTGTATTTTGGTATAACTTTTTCAAAACTGCTCAGATTTCAATGATATTTTCAGGGTACTATGCAGAAATCAATTTTACAATTGCTCTGAATTTAAGTAAGATAAATAAATATTTTATATTCTTTTTTAAATGAAGGTTAATAAACATTAGGTGTCAATTCTCAAATCATGAATTTCAGAATGTTGCTCAAATCATGAAATTCACACAGAAACAGTAATGTCTCCAATGATATATCGGATTAACTTGTTGTACATTATATTCAATAGGACACTGTGTCACAAATGTCATGGAGAATGCCCATGTATTGGCTACACTACATTTATGAATGAAAGTGAAGCCTTGTTAGTGTATTGAGACCAATAATATAGGTTATATAGATGGACTGGTTCTGCATCAACAAACATTGACTGGTCAGCCAGATTTTGGGTAAAATGATATTCTCTTTTTATAGGCCAATAAAATTAACAACATATTGATCTATAAGTCTTCAAAGACATTGAGGGAAAATGTCTTAAATATCTTGGCTCATAATAGAATGTGCCGCCTTGTATTACTGATTTTTCCAAATCACAGTTTTTTGGTTAAATGCTAAATCAGTTTTTATTCACCTTATACTTGATTGTCTAATAATAATTTCAACATAGTACAAATAATTTCTATTAATAATTTCAACAATATACTTGCAGCTAGTGTTGATATTACTGCATCCATTTGAACTTGCAGAATTTTATCAGATATCATCCTTCAGGTGATAAAAAATTCTATGCACCTGGCTTAGGGTCATCATCAACATCCTCCCTCTCAAAATCATTACTGAAGTCCAGTCTTTTCCTCACTTGCTGACCCACTGGTCTATCAACAGTTGGCTCAAGTGCAGATTTCCAAGCATAGATCTGAAAAAAAATATAATATATATTGACAGGTGTCACTTTCATTGATGATTAGAAATGGAAGAAAGAAACTTTGTATGAGTATCATTTATATAATCTTTTACCTGAGAATTCTGTGTTGCAGCCATATATCCACAGTTTTCAAAACAGTATTTGGCCAGACAGTAAGTCCAAGTTCACTGAGCTTAGATACATATTTTATTTATTTAATTATATGCATTTACCCCATGCAGAAACATAATTGCCTATTTGTAAATTAACATGGTTCACTATGATGTCATCACTCGCTGTATTGCATGTAAATGAAAAAGTATTATGTGTGCAACTTTCAAAACAGCTGAACTTATAATAATATTTTACTCTGGAATACCTATTGTACGAGTATACTACGCTTATTTTGTTTGGATAACTAACCAAAAGGGCCTGAACATGCAAAATTTTATCTACCTGCCATTTGTAACAGATGCTGATGTCCAAACACTGACTGCTGAACACCAACCACCGAACAACATCCACAAAAGCACTTGGTGCTCAGTATCAAAGGGATCATGTAAAAAAAGTTTCTTATAGTAAGTTAAATAGTGAAAAAGCAAGAAAATAGGTCATAGAACAAAACTTGATAATAATGGTGCATGATGCAATCTCAACATAGATCCACAGCAAAAGAAAGTTATAAATTCCACACACTAATCACCAAGCTTGAAGTAATACAAGTGTTGATTGGTTAAAAGTAGAACTCGCTCTGAACATTGATTAAACTAAAAAGCTTTACTCAACTATGACTATGTGTAAATCGAATGAACATACCCATGCGCTAATAATCAGTTATAGTAAGATAATGAAGATGTCGCTATGCTATTAAAAACTATTTACTTTGTAAATAATCATATATGCCTCGAAGTATATGCTGTAGGAATTTCTGAGTAAGTGTACAGACCTGCACATACTATAGATGGGCATATTTTTAGCCTAGCTTTGGACATTTTTAATTGCACAGATGGTACATAGACAGGACAATCCTGACTTCTTCCCTCTTCTTCCTTTTATTTTTTCAGGAAATTGCGAATCCTGTGATATTTCTTTTTATTTACCCTTTCGTTGACATTTGACAATCTTTATCATTGCAAACTTAAAGGATGGGAAAGGTTCTCATTATCAGTTTCACATATAGTTTGGATATCACTTGTGACATTCTCATGGCTTCACCAGATAATGTGTTAGAGGGTCAAACAAGAACAGTTCTGCACAAGGGTACACAGAGGTGATGGTTGGCCGTATCAACCTGATCACAAAAGGAGGCTACCTAACTTGCGCTAAGATGTTTCTTGGCAAGTCTGAGACTGAACTGCTTAGCCTCGACAATTCAGCCTCCCAGGTAGTGAAGAACCTGGTTGCCACTTTGACCCCAAGGCCTTCTCCGCTTCCCTGTGATGCATGCTCCACCAGATCATTATCCCCAAACTTAATTATCACTATATGTTGATTGAAACTATTTATAGCATGTCTTAGGGGATCATTTGTCAATGTAACAAGTGTCTTCGTCAACGTCACATTGGCAATATTCATGAAGATAGTCAACAAATTGAGCTGAAAGGCACATAGTTTTTATTTCCATATCCTGTAGGAAGGAAGTCAATCGTATCCTTCTTTGTTGTAACATTGATAAGCTATTTCCAGCTGCTCATCCTTCAACACTATATCGCTCATATTGAAGTTAGCCTTATTCTCGTTAAATGCATCCAAGAACTCTTCCCTATTTCGAATGTCTGACATATTTGGTTACTACTGCTATAGTGGTTTTGAAAATGTTTCCTAAAACCCATGTTGCATCAATAGAATCCGTACGAACACTACTGGAACTTTATTTTATCCACTGAACGTAATTGATATATTCACAACAGCACTTTTTTATGTCATGACAAAAGCCAAGAAGATGAGTAATCTCCTTTACGTAAACCCATCATTAGAATAGGACAACACGAATTTGTCTCGGTGTTCAGACATTGTTTTGTTATGGCCGTCTGTTTCATCTGGAAATTAGGTCATGACACGCCTAATTTCCACCGGGGTGGAATTTATTTTCACCTCGGTGGAAATTAATTTCAACCGAGGTAAAAATAATTTCCACCAAGGTGGAAATTAATTTCAGTTACTCGGTACAGAATTTGTACAAATAATGTTTGTATGGAATTAGCACTTATAAATCAGTACCAAATCAGTACAAACCTCAGTTAGTGGGAAATCAGCGCCAACTTAGCAGTGCTAATTTAGTGCTAACTTAGTTAGTGCTGATTTAGCACTTACAAAACTAATATTTTTTCTGACTATTATTACAGTATTATTGATTGATTTGAGCAAAATTGATATTCCTATATTAATTTTGTTGAAGGGATCTTTTAAAGATTTGAATCGGCTCTACGTATACGAGAGTGTTTTTACTTAAATCGACAATTTTATGTTGAATTATTGATAGAAGTTATTTATACAGTGTCAGCTTCCTTGAAAATCTTCCTTGAGAATCTCCATGGCCTTTATTGATGTAGTTATATATTAACTGAGGTTTGACATTATACTATTTCTAGCGGCTACATTTTGAAACATTTTGTCCAAGAAAATTGAAACCATCTTCAAATTTGCCAAAGATTATATTACTAACCTAATTTTTATTTAAACAGAGTGCTATTAGGTAATAGTAATAGATGTACATATTTAAGTATTACAAAAATACCTGAAAATATAGTGGCAGGTTGTTGCCTTGTTTGCCATTGCGGGAGCAACTTACAAACAGGCATTCCTCCTAAGTTATGTTCTTGTATCTTATACAGGCAATTAAATCGAACTGTCAAAATGATAAATTATTTTTGGTATGTAAACAAGAAATTGACAATTACACAATCTAATGCAAATACAGAGTTTCAAATAATACTACAGCTTTAAAAACTTGAATATATTTTAATTAGTGTGACTAAATAACATTTAGCTCCTGGTGGAGCTGTCGCATGGCTTTCAAGAGATGGTCTCCTCCTAGGCAGATTATATCCTTGAAAAAATATATACAATAATCCTAATTTCTTTCAGTAATTTCTTCAAATAAGAGTTACAATACCAAAAGATAATGAAACAGATGCCTAATGCTCTATTAATTCATGTTTATTATTCTGCTTCCTGAAACCCTACAAACTGAAACAGAATGCCTCTGGTCGAAGATAGTGCTAACCTTTGGCCCAAGAATCCCCCATGCTGCCATGCGGATAATGCTTCTTAAATGTCCTCCATGCATTAATAAGCGTCAGTCTATTGATGCATAGCCCAGGAACCCAGGGTTCAGAGTAATACATCTTGGAACTGTGAAAACCTCCCCAAGGAGCATGGCTTGGTGATTTAGGCCCATCACCTCATGAATGCTTTTACAGCACACATTCTCCTCTGTAGGGTCCATAGGCTGGCAATTCCCACATATATGACAAATCCAAGATGGCTGCCACAATTTTAGATCCATGCAGATGTGAAGAAGTTAGAAATACACATGGTCCACAAGTTCCATCCCCAATAAAATGGGAAGTTTAAGGTTTTCACACATATCAACTCTATTCCTATATACTTTATATTTGTGGTAAGGCTTTTGATCTAGGTAAACTTAGCATGTTCATGTACCTCCTATCCTCTGAAGCTAAAAACAGAAATAGTGACTTCAATTGAGAAAAATGAATCTTATGGGCTCCATATACATTTTGAGTGGCTGTCCGGCTTAAGTTAGATACTACTGATAATCTGAGATTGAAAATTATGTCAAGTTTAGTCCTCAGCCTCTCATAACGGATAACTTTGAGGTAATTGTGTTGTCACTGCAAAAAACCTCTATTTCTTCATCACAAATCTACCATCTTTTGCATCTGTCAAAACCCTTCATTTCATGTTAATTTTCAGACTTTTGCTTGTGCCATCATTAAATATATATATTCAACTTGTTATTCAGAATATTTTAACTATTCATGAATTTTTTTATTTTCACACTTTTGAAAAAATGACTAAGTCAGAGAATAGCCTCTTAATGGCATGTCCCCTTTGCTGGAATTTTGTATTTTGGGTCATTCTTTTTATGGACTCTAAAATGTGCTGTTAATCTGACAACTTTCTTGTGGCAAGATGGACAAGTGTGTTTTCTCCTTGGGGCTCTTGGGGTTGCTGAAATAATAAAGTGACCACAAGCTCAGAACTGATATTTCCTAGCAATATTCATGAACTGTAAGAGTCTTTACACTAATATCTTTTTAATCTTTAATAGCTTACAAGTTCAAAAATTTGATATCAAGAGATCAATATTATATCTATTAAGCATTGTACCCAGACTAGATACAGATGCATGATCTTACTTTTGGAACAACCTGTATCTAGATAACATAGTCATTATAAAAGAAAATAATACTTATCTGACACTCTTCTTTATCTTCTCCATGAACTCACGTCAGTCATGGAATAGACTATATGGAAAACACTTCATTTTAGTAACCCCATCATCTCATATCAGTCATGGAAAAGACGATATTGATGATACTTCTTTTTATTGGGTCCACCAACTCAAACCAGTCATGGTTTAGCCAATATGGATGAGTGCTGAATCACCAATGATTCATTATTACATTATGTCCAAGAAGTGAGGCAAGAGATTATAAGTAAATATCACTTTTTAAACTTCATTTCTTCATTCCTTGGACATAATTAGCAAATAGTAGTTGATTATTGATCAATATCAGGTACATGTTTAACAGAATTGCATGTACATGTTAGTACAACACCTGGGGGTTTATTTTATATAAATTTGGCGAGGCCCTTATAAAAAATCCGACCTTGTAATTCCGAAAACAAATGGTTGCCGACCATTGCTCCAATCATCGCTGTAATGGTTGCCAACCATGTATATGCAACCATTACAATTGTGGTTGCAAATCATTGAAAATGTTTCAATGATTTGTAACCATTACAAATGGTTGGCAGCTTTGATTGATTTTCTTACAACCATTGCAAGTAAGTGCAACCATTCCCACTTTGAAGAAATCCATAGTTGTGAAGGATATCCGGATTTAAATTATTAAAAAGCGATGGTTTGTTTACGGACTTTGAAGGTCGGATTTTTTATAAGGGGGGTCCTAGACTGAACACCCAAACCCTAAAAAAAAGGGACTCGCATGATCCATGCAACATCCATTCAAATCCATGCAAAGTCCATGCTGCATCCATTCAAATCCATGCAAAGCATGTTAATCCACATGCAAAATTGAATGCATCTGCATGGGTTTTAACGAAAACCATGCAATCCATCTGCTGTTCTGCCCGTAATATACAATTTGTATACTAGTATCAACCTTACTGACAATGTCAATCAATCAAAGAGCACCTGTTTTAGATTGTGAGAGTTAATAATAGTTACTCAGTTTGGGATAGCCACCTGCAGTTGCTTTTGCGTTCAGCCAAGCTGAAATTAAATCATGATTTTTTTAAAGCAATACTGTATATTAGCCATTATGTCCCTATCATTGAATATATGCCTGAAGTCCGACGTCAATATAGCCCGAGCTTGCGAGGGTTATATTGACGACAGACTGAAGGCATATATTCAATGATACGTACATTCCCAAAACTTGTGGATCTCAATATTGAGGGATCGCCTCATAAGTTTAGTGATTTTGTTTAATGAAATGCAGAAAATATAACAATAACAATTAGCTGAAATGAATGATAAAAATATACTATATTAAGCTTTTACTCACAAATCTGCCACTTGATTTGTACTAGCATGCTGTTGGTATCAAAATAAAGGGGAATGGTTCAACTTTCATTTTAATTACGAAAATAGGGATGTAGGTCACAAATAGTTCCAACGTTGGCCTTTTTACTACCCGTGTGGCCTTCATCTAAGAACTGAGCAAATGTTAGCAAACGCGAGTTACAATAAATGTACGCTAATATCTAGAAAGGGTTTGTATAAAAAACCGGGTACCGGGTAGTAAATCCTCCATGCTGGGTTCAAACTTGGTACCCGGTACCCGGTACCCGGTCAAAAAAAACGGGTACCCAAAAAACGAAAAATACGAATATATAACATAATTAGATTATGAGAAAACGTGTAAAATTTGTTTTGAATTTGCAAAAATGTATGTAACATGATTCAAAATTGAGCTAGAAGCTTCAAATAAAAAGCATATTTTAAGGCACTTTTCTTCCTCTATCGTTATGGCCATATTTTCATTGGTTATGGGGGGGGGGTGCGATCGCACCATCGCACCCTCTCCTGGCAACGCCTATGACATTGTAAGACATAACAATTTACAATTCAGTGGACATTTTGTCATAAATTGGGATAACTTAAATTATGATTAATAATCAAAATCTTACACGTTGCATCATGCAAATTAACACACGTCACCTCTCTGCTAAAGCAACGATAGCTATTTACAGATTTAAATCAAAACAATTCACGTACCAACATACGAACTATTGAAAATAGAGTAAGATGATTTGTCTTGTTTTTCAAATCGTCTTACAATGTCATTGGCGTAGCCAGGAGGGGGTGCGATCGCACCCCCCCCCCCCTTCATTACCAATGGAAATATGACCAAGATGATAGAGGAAGAAAAGAGCCTTAAAATGCTTTTTATTTGAAGCTGCTAGCTCAATTTTGAAGGAAGTTAGATACATTTTTGTAAATTCAAAACAAATCTTACACGTTTTCTAATGATCTAATTATGTTGTGTATTCGTATATTTCGTTTTTTGGTTTTTTTCGACCGGCTACCAAGTTTGAACCCAGCGTGGAGGATTTACTACCCGGTACCCGGTTTTTTATACAAACCCTATCTAGAAAATTAACCTCATTCCCTATAATTTGATGTAGATTAATCGAACCCCTATATCATGGGCTTTCAATTGAAAGCCCATGCCTACAGTATATGAATAGGTACATTTTAATATATAACATTATGGGGGTAAGCGTTTCATAGTTGGTCACGACGCCAGAAGTGCAAAGTATTGTTCCGAATTTTTGAATTTCGTGTTAGATTACGGTAATCACACCTGAAGCATGGTTTTTGTTTTTGATAAATTACAATAAAGTTTAATAATATTCCTATGCGTATTTTGTGAAATTGTGTTGACGTTTATTTAAGTTAAACTGTAACGGTGCATTATATTTGATTAATCAGTATCTGAAAGTTTGATTTAAGTACTTCTACACGCTTTTACATTAGTCCCAATCACGCAAATCCCTTGAATGTCCCGGGACATCCTGCAAATTTAGGTGGATGTCCCGCGAAATCCCGCAAATTTAGGGCACTTTGTCTAAAAAATCTGTCCCTCTGTGAAGTTTTTGGTGGTACACCTGTTAACTGTCCCGCAATTAGGGTGTTTGTCCCTCGAATGGTCCCGCGAAATCCCGCGAATTTGATAAAAAAATCTCCTATTAGCGCAATCACGCAAATCCCTTAAATGTCCCGCAAAATCCCGCGAATTTAGTAGATGTCCCGCAAAATCCCGCGAATTTTGGGCACTGGGTCTAAAAAATCTGTCCCGCGAGAAAATCTTTAGGGGTTGACAGTACTGCACAAGTGTGTCTCTTCTACAATAAATAAGCGTCATCAAAACACCAAAAGCTAGATAGTCAAATGCATATACTATTTTCTGTAACACGCATGTACATAACATGCTTAATATGTTATTAAATTATTTTCAATCCATCTTAAAACGTTATAAAACATCACATTAATTTATGAAGAAACTGCTACTCAAACATATCAAATTCCAATTTTTATTGGAATTACATTAATACTCATGATCCAACTATTTAACATCTTTGATCAGTTATCGAGACAAAACAAATACTAATCAGCCGTCTGTTCAGGAGACCTGTTTCTGTAGAGGATGTTTTTATTTGTAATAACCACTTTGATTGTTGCTGATCATGACGTTTAGAAATTATTTTAAGTATTTATGTATATTTTCTTCATTCCGTTAAAATATATACATTTATGATTCAATATAATTTAAGAGATATGTACAATATGTCTCAATTCTCAAAAAACAAGTTTCATTTTGTGCAAAACAATCTCATTCTGAAAATTAGATTAATAAAGTAAATGAATTGAATCATTCTGATTTATCAGAGCCCCTCTTAAACCAGTATATTCCAAAGAATAATAAAGGCAGTGGATCCCACAATGGTATTGAATCCACATATCATTCATATATTATAACAAATTAAATAGTTCACAGATGAAGTTGTGAATCATGAAGAATTCATTGAGCAAATAGTAAAAACATTATGCATATCCCCTTGCCAATTAAACCCTTACATGTATGTCCATCGCTGATTCTATGTGATTGTCTGATGTTTTATGGAAAAGTGGGGATTTAACAGGGGTTAGGGGGAACGCACCCTGAAAAGTGAAAAGTAGGGCTTAGATGGGAAATTGATGAGGAGTTGAGGGGAAGGCACAATGGAAAAGTATGACTCCAACAATTGTTAGGGGTCAGGGGCGTAGCCAGCTTTCAGTCAGGAGAGGGTGCGAATTTTCAGGGGGGGGGGCGGTGTGATCGTGGCATTATCAAGCCAAAATGGAGCTAGAAGCTTCAAATAAAAAGCATTTTAAGGCTCTTTTCTCCCTTTATCTCATGATTCTATTTTCATTGCTTATGGGGTGGATGCGATCGCACCCATCGCCCCCCCCCCCACCTGGCTACGCCTATGGGGGTAATGTGCCCTATAAAAGAAGGGCTTTAACTGGAAGTTTAGGCTGCTACATTAGAAAAGTAGGGCTCAACAGGGGGTTGATGAGGTAGGTTAAGGTTAGGCCTGAACAGGGGGTAGAGGGGTAGGCACAATGGAAAGGTAGGGCTTCAATAGGGGTTTGGGGTTAGGTACCCTGTTCAAGTAGGGATTTCACAGGGGGTTTAGTATTGTAGCTACATAAGAAAAGTAGGGCTTCAATAGGGGGTCAGGAGTAGGTACAGCACGGGAGGTACAATGGAAAAGTAGGGCTTCAACAGGGGTTTGGGGTAAGGTTCCCTGCAAAATAGGGCTTTCAAAGGCCGGGGTTTAGAATTGTATCTACATTAGAAAAGTATGATTTTAACAGGAGGTTGATGAGGTAGGTTAATGTTAGGCCTGAACAGGGGATTGAGGGGTAGACATAATGGAAAATAGGGCATCAACAGGGGTTGGGGTTTTAGCCTAAAGTAGGGATAAAGGCTCTCATCATAAATCAGATCAAAACATGTATGTTACTGTAATGTGTCACCCTAGACCCCTTTGTACCGTTTATGCATCAGACATATTTGCTACTCGAATGGTATACTATATCTACGACCAACACCAATCGTTCGGCATTACCCGGGGACACAGTTACACTTCACATTCTTGCATTGCCCGTGTGTCAACCATACGGCGCCCGCGCGGCCAACCTCGTTTTTAAATTTTTGATACACATCACATCTTTCAACTAGAGAGAAGCCCCGGGAGAGAAGTTAATCGGTCTTATAGAAGGCCATGATTTCTAATGATGCATTTTAATGCCTGCATAGATATTTTTCAAAAATGTTTTCCTAGAACAGCCAGGAAAAATAAATCACATTTTCATTTCCCAGGAACAACATAATCCGTAAGAATCCATTGACATCATTCATTTACATCTAAAATGTACTATTTTGATGTTATATGAGCAAAAATATTTTGACCAACATATTAAGCAATCAGACAGACTGGCTCACTTTATGAAAGGCCATTTGTTTCTTCATCTACAGGATATTTCTACGGAAGTTTACAATCAAGTCAATATGTTTATCTTAGTGTTTAGCATAGGTAAGAATGGGGGATGGGCTGGCGGGGGTCCGTCTTTGAATAATTCCAAGGGGTTCATATATTATCACAATTTTGTTACAAAATCACTTGGAAAGTGCATGATTTGAAAGATTATTTGGCCAAGGCGTCCGCTATTAACATGAGTATGAATTTTATAAAAAGAATTACTTGAATCAAAATCGAAGAATTCCTTGCCCCGTGTGTTCACCATTCACCCCGGGGGTTCACACTCGGCTCAGGTGGGGTACCTTTTTTTACATTTGGTATGTCAAGCCAATGGACCCACATTTTAAGACAGATTTTTCCATTTTCTGGTATAAGAATCGGTGTGGAAAATATGTTACCCCTCAATTGTGGTACGGCATTGGTCCCGGGGCATTGCATGTCTAGTTGTTACACATATCCTTCATTTGAGGTTGTTTATGATCATTTACTCAAAGATCTGCCTTCTTCTCGGGGCATTCGATATTTCGAATGGCCTTGGTCTTATATTCTGGATATTTGGTACCCGGGGGTATGGCATTGGTTATATATTTGGACGTTTGACATGGCATTGGTCTTGTGTTTGGACATTTGATATGGCTTTTTGGGGTTTATTTTAGTTTGTATGAGAACACATTTAATGCCACCCCCCCCCCCCAAATTACAAATCTACATCTATTCTCTCTATCCCAAAGGTGGATCGGAAGCATGAAAAACAGATGCAGACTCGGGACAGTTGCAAGGGGGGCTATAATGGAGAAATTCGTTTTGATTTTGAGTCTAACTGAAATATTTTGTCACAAATATTAATTAAATACGCAAATAGCCTGTTTTATTAAATGAGACTAGGGCAAAAAATCTATTCATTAAATCTAAAGCCTAGACGATATCTTCTGTAATCAAGGTGGTTTTGGTACACTTCCGCAATTATAAAAACAAAAACATAGACTAAGTTATTAATCTTTTGTTATCATATCAGATTGTTATGCAGGTGTGTGTATCGACTCCAGTGAACAACATTAAGTGAATCAATCCTTGAAATTCCCAAATTCATTCCAAACTCTGGCCGTTAACCCCCCCCCCCCCCCCTCCCCCGTGTCTCTTAATTACATTTATTTTGCAAATGATATATAAATTATAGATTAAAATATTTCATTTTCGAATTGCACAAAGGGCAACATGTGAAGATAAAACCGCGATCCTAAAGCTACTTGCGAAACAAAGTGGTTTATGGTCCCCAATATCATTATTATATTAATACCAATACAATGTACCTCTATGAATAACATAAATTCACTTCTTTTTAATATCAATAGTCAAACAAATTAAGTAGTATGCTACAGTTGGTTATCAATCGGAGTTCACGACCTATTGATTACTCTTTAATACAAAATTTAACCATTTTAGAATGGGTAACTCACCCCCCCCCCCCCCCGTCCATGTCCATGAAGTGCGTAGACTGACATAAAAGTGCCATTTATTAATCACTGATCACTGATTTATGTTGAGACATTCAGTGCGATTATTTCATTTCTTTGTTCAAAAAGTTAAAGCACCAATTAAATACATATTTTTATCACACAAAAGGGGCAGAATACTTGACCTTGTATCAATTCATATCCCGATAATTATTTACAAGGGAATATTTCTTATTAAAACATAAGCAGCGCCTAGGCGTCGATTGGGGGGGGGGGGTCAATCCGGTGTTCCCAGGCTATGTACAGCCAAAGTATCCTGTTTATGTAAAAACTCTACGTTCCCGAATCACAATCAGACAATTAATTAGTATATTTGCTGTGTCTAGCAATTGATCATAGAATTATATGTTGTGAAAACTATGGGAACTTGTACCTGTCTGTTTATGGATAGGCTGGGAAAGAACAGCAGAGAGAATGGTACATTCGATTGAATATGCTTGTTTTGCCCAATTGTGTATTAAAATGCCCCTCATTTATCATATGTATGGTCACAAGTTAAGTCGGCGATAATTTGTATTGACTTAACTTGAAACAAATTACTCCGAAATCCTAATACTCATCGAAAAGTAAGGTTAACTTATATTAAGCTAATACAAAATAAATATATAAATAGGCCTGATGTATCAGTGTTTTCAAAGTTTATTGCACGTTTTATCCTTGAAACGCCTTTCTTTTTCTTATCATGATATGTATTTCCTTCACTTAGGATCAATGCGTCGATTAGCATTGCCTGTAACTGATTTATATTTTCAAAAGGCGGCATGAAATTGCCAAAATGTTTAAATAAGTCAATGTGTCAGCGTACATACAAAATAGTCTGTTTAATATTTGCTACATGTACTTGTTCCAAACAGTCTGCGAAAGAATGATTAAAAAATATATCAATTAAAAGTATCAGAAAAAATACTTGCAATCGTTTAAAATACTGTATGTATTGCTATTGGTAATTAGGTCAGTTGTTTACACATAATTATGTTGTTCAGTGTGCCAAGAGCGTGTCAAGAGATTCCATTAATTGTCACAGGGCGTGCAAAGACTTTTTGACATGGTCTTTACACGTCTTTGCACTGCGTGTGCCAAGAAGTGCAAAGAGGTGTAAAGAGTTGAATTCATCGCATGTCAAGAGGTGTAAATAATTGGCACGTCTAGAAACCCGGCGTGTAAAGACCAGTTTCTAGACGTGTCAAGAGTTGGAATCCCATATTTCACGCAGTGGATGAAGTCTGGGATTTATGATCTGACAGGAAATTTAGGGAAGGCGTTGATTATAATTAAACGTAAAAGCAAAAGTTGACCATTGCATCTCGGTGGTTATCATGACAAATGAATGTTCATTGGAAGAGGATCACTGAATCCAAATTCAGTTCATTAAAACAACGTATTATAAGCAAATAAATTAAATCACTATTACTATTATAAATTAATAAATAGATAACGTGTTCTATATTCGTTCATTGACATTAACTACCGCGTTCGAACACAATACTCCTGATTTCAATTTGATCAAAGACGGTAGGCCCGTACCCAGGATTTACCGAGGGCGGGCTCACTTTGGGGAATTTGGCCCAAAATCACATAAAATGGTCAGAATGATGAAAAACTGCATGATTTTGAAAGACATTTTGAAATGATTTTTTATTATATGATCAGTGAAACATGTGTGAAAATATGTACTGGCGCAACATTCGATGCACCGACAGAATTCACCGTTGCACCGATCGCTGCATCGATCGTATTTGCTGACGCACCGATCGACGCATCAAATTTGATGCGCCGATGCATCGATAGATGCACCGAGATAGTGCGCCGCGATGCGCTAAAATGAGATCCTCTTTGTGACCTGTACTGTACAATTCATGCATATGGTACAACTACTACTTACTGACTTTGGTTTATCATTGTTTTGTTGCAAATAAGGATGTATAATAAGCCAAGAAATTTTCTTTTTGATTTTGTCAATAGGTAGGTGTCTGATTAACCCATTTTTTAGCACTTTTTTCAACACCTTTCAGGAGTGCAGCTTTACCAGGGGTCTTTCATCAAAATGTCCGGCAAATATCATTCTCAATTCTCTGATTTCGTGATCTGTCCATTTGTGACGATTTTGTGTGTGTCCTTTTTTCTTTGGTTTTATTTTAGGCATGTTATTTTAGACGCGCCAATCCTGTATAAATCCTGACACAGGATATGATTAGGATATGCACACAATTTGCCAATCCTGTATGTATCCAGGCATCAGGATTCATACAGGATTCGCTCACAGCGAGCATATCCTGTATGAATCTTGACTCTGGATACGTACAGGATTGGCACACTGCGTGCATATCCTTTATGAATCCAGGTGTTAGGATTCATATCCTGTATGAATCCTGATGTCAGGATTCATTGTATTCATACGCATTTTTTGCTGTGCTACTCAGCTCAGCTAGGTGAATACATGCACAGCATCACATTGTAACCAGTTACAGATTCTCAGAGTTCAGAGATCTCACTGTAAAATAAAGAGTTAAAATCAGTCAATGCTACAATGTAGCATTTGATGAAACATGGGTGCCAACTCATTCCCCTGTTGTCCTTCAATTTATTCCATTTTAACTGTTGTTGCTGTCAATGCTGGATCACATGGCTGCATCAATACAACTCACGATAAATCACAAAAGTTATAATTGGTACATGTATATATATTAATTCACTTGATAAGGTGAGCTATTTTTGAACGCTCATATCAACCAAAATGCTATTGTTGTTTTTTCAGTTTTGGTGTAATTCTATGAACATGGGTATGAATTGAGCTCCTATGATAAACAAATAGGCCTACGGTATCTACCAAAGATGTTGAAATAAAAATGAAAAGGTGAATTTGAATGAACAAAAAGAAATAAACCTTTATATGTGGTACACTATGAGTTGTGCAATTCTTTTTGCTGATTCCTTGGCTTTAGCACGAGCCCTCACGTATGAATCATCTGGGTCATTGTGATAGATCTCAAGATTTTTGGCGAGGCCAGCTTCCCACTGGAAAATAAGAACATAAGTGGTTATCTTTCTATATTCGATTAATATTGTAGTGTTAGTACACTCTGTACACCTTAAATGTTAACTCATCGTCCACCTTAATGTGTGACGTCATCAGATTGGGCTGTCTAGTGCCCGGATGTAGAAGCCATGCGGTCCTAAGTTTTATCCAGCAATAAAGTCTTGATAATCTTATAAACTGTTAGTCTAGTGTTAAGTATATAACACCACATGGTGTCAGATCGACTTGAGATACAGAATCCGAGCCGTTTGCAATATTTGGACCAGTACATCGTTCAAAATTGGATCTCATGGGAACCGGAAGTTGAGTTCCGTGGAGGAAATTTACAAACTTTATAATTTGCTGAACATTTGTCGCTCTACATTCGTTATAAACTTATCTACCGTGTATATTCTGCTGTATTGACACTATATATATATATATCTACATGCTACCTGATTGGATTTATACTTCGAAACTTTGTATCCTGTACTGTGTTATTGTATTCCACTTGCTGCTGGTCATTATGGCATCGTTTCAAATGACACCTCCTTCAACATTTTCCTTCAAATCGGAAGAATGGGAGCTGTGGAGTAAGCGATTTGATCGCTATCTGACTGCTTCGAAAGTTTCTGAGGATGTGGACTCTGTCAAAATTGACACGCTCATATATTGTATGGGTCAGAAAGCGGAGGAAATTTCATCAACTTTTGTGTATGAAGAAGGTGAGGACAATTCAAAATATAGTACCATTCGCCAAAAGTTTGATAGCTTTTTTAATGCTCACATTAATGTCATATACGAGAGAGCTAAATTTAACCAGCGCTTCCAGCAGGATGGCGAAGCAAGTGAGACATTTATTACTGCCCTACACACACTAAGTGAACATTGCAACTATGCTGGCCTCCGGGAGGAATTGATCCGTGATCGTATTGTTGTTGGTATTACTGACAAACGCTTATCTGAAAAACTTCAGTGTGACGACAAACTTACCCTCGCCAAGGCCATGACAATGGTCCGTCAATCTGAGAAGGTAAAACTTCAGAATAAATCACTTCAAGGTAATCTTGTACAAGTAGTCCATCGTAACGAGCATCATAAACAGGATTCTTCAAGCCGTCAGAGTAAACCAAAACTGTATGGTTCCAGTGATGGCAAAACTAAATCCAATGGTTCCAGTGATGGTAAAACTAGATCCAAGAATAAAATGACTGAGTGTTTCAGGTGTGGTGCCCAACCCCACCCCAAGGACAAATGTCCGGCATATACTCGTACCTGTTCAAAATGTAGCCGCAGAGGACATTACTCGAAGATGTGTCGCAGCAGAAATGTGAATCAAGTGTATTATAATGATGATTCTAGTGATTCAGAAAGTGATGATTATGCCTTTATTGGTAAAGTTGATTGTGATGGTACTTCCAGTGCCAAATATGATATTAATCTTAGTGTCAGTGGCTCGCCAGTGTTATTCTCGATTGATACGGGAGCTGACATCACAGTGATACCAGAGAAAACCTTCAAATGTCTACAATCTTCATGCAATGTTGATTTGCAAGAATCTACAGTACCAGTGTATGGTGCTAGTGGCACTGCCATTGATATTTTGGGTAAATTTACTACAGAAGTAGAATCTCATTCTCAATGTTCAACCCAAGACATTTATGTAGCCAAAAATCTCAAATGTGCATTGTTAGGTAGACCTGCTATTGAAAGTTTAAATGTTATCAAGGTTGTAAACAGCATTGAAGTTGAGCGAAAGCATCCGAAACTTTTTCAAGGTCTCGGAAAAATTGAGACAGAGTATAATATAGTTCTTGATGCTGATGCTACACCTTATGCTGTAAATTCACCTAGACGTCTACCGATACCATTGTATTCTCTGTGTAAAAGTAAACTCCAGAAAATGGAGGATGATGATATCATATTTAAAGTAGATACTCCTACAGATTGGTGTAGTCCCATGGTCCCTGTGTTAAAACGGGGGAAAGAGGATGTCAGAATATGCGTTGACTATACCAAACTGAACAAACATGTAAAAACTGAGAAATATATTTTACCTTCAACTGAACAAGTTTTAGGAAATTTGGCAGGGGCAAAATATTTCAGTAAGCTTGACGCAAATTCTGGTTTCTACCAAATTCCATTGTCCACCCAGTCACAGTTGTTGACAACGTTCATAACCCCATTTGGCAGATACGCATTTAAACGTTGCCCGTTTGGTATCGCATCAATGCCCGAGCATTTTCAGAAGCGTGTTTCCCAGATACTAGATGATTCTGAGGGAGTTCAATGTTTCATGGACGATATTGTTGTTCACGGGAAAACTAAAGCCGAGCACGACTCGCGTTTACACAAAGTGTTGAAAAAACTTGAAGTGGCGGGAATCACTCTCAACAAAGAGAAGTGTGATTTTGGGAAAACTGAGCTCAAATTCGTCGGAGTTGTGATTGGTCAAAATGGAGTTTCCGCAGATCCGTCCAAAGTCCGAGCGATTACTGATATGCCTTGTCCAAAGGATGTCAGTGGTGTCCGCCATTTTCTCGGAATGGTTAACCAGTTGAGCAAATTTACACAGAAAATTGCTGTTCTAAGTCAGCCGCTTCGTGAACTTTTATGTAAAGGTACTGAATTTGTATGGACAGCAAATCACCAGCGTTCTTTTGATGAAATTAAACGCGAGGTAAAATCGACTCCAGTCTTAGCACTCTATGACCCAAATTTGGATACGCGAGTTTCAGCGGATTCATCCAGTTATGGTCTAGGGGGCTGTTTATGGCAATTACAGTCAGATAAAGAATGGCGGCCGGTGTCATTTGCTTCTAGATCTTTAAGTGAAGCAGAAATGCGCTACGCGCAAATTGAAAAAGAAGCGCTTGCTTTGACGTGGACATGCGAACGCTTTTCAGAGTATCTGATTGGATTAAAATTTGAGATTGAAACAGATCACAAACCATTAGTGCCATTGCTAGGTAACAAGACTCTCAGTGAATTACCGCCCCGGATTCAGCGATTCAAGCTCCGGATGAGCAGGTTCAATTACTCGATTTCACATGTTGCCGGGAAAGATTTGATAGTAGCCGATGCACTCTCCCGCGCACCCCTTCCTGAAGTAGGAGAATCTAAGTTTGCAAAAGAAACTGATTTGTATGTTAAAACAGTCATGAAAACAATTCCTGCTACTGATGTTGGTCTCATGAGAATCAAAAATGAGCAGGATGGTGATGTTATTTGTCAGAAAATCATTGAATATGTCAATAATGGTTGGCCAGACAAATCCAGACTCTCATCTGCACTTAAAGCTTACTATCCATTCAAATCTGAATTTTCATGTCCTGCAGATGAAGGCATTCTTCTTAGAGGGTCTAGAATTGTTATGCCAAGCACTCTTAGAATTGATTTTGGAAAAGTTACATAAGGGTCACCAAGGGATAGTTAAATGCAGAGCTAGAGCTCAACAATCAATGTGGTGGCCAGGCCTTAGCACTCAGCTAGCCGATGTTGTTCATAGATGTACAATATGTTCCCATGTAAAGCCAAGTCCTGTTGAACCAATGATCCCTACAAAGTTTCCTGATAGACCATGGCAATTGGTAGGCACTGATTTGTTCTATAGGTGCAATAACACATACATACTTTTGATAGATTATTTCTCTCGATATGTGGAGCTGGCTAAGCTAGACCGATATCGATCTAAAGACACAATTACAAGTATGAAATCAATCTTTAGTCGCCATGGCATTCCAGAAACTTTGAGATCAGACAATGGACCAAATTATGCATCATTGGAGTTCAAACAGTTTTCTGAGGAATATGGTTTTAATCATGTCACAAGTTCACCAATGTACCCAAAGAGTAATGGTGAAATTGAGAGATCAGTCCAGACTGTAAAATCACTGCTTAAGAAAGCAGAAGATCCGTATCTCGCTCTGATGGAATATAGAGCTACTCCTTTGGCAAATGGACTTAGTCCAAGTGAATTACTCTTTGGGCGACGTATCAGAACTACAGTACCAATGGCATCAAGTAAACTTGAACCTAAATTATACAATAAACAGAATCTCAGAGAAAGGGAGGGATCTCAGAGACTTAAGATGTCTGTTGACTATAACAAAAGGCATAGAACCCAACTTCTCCCTGAGCTTCAGAAAGGTCAAGTGGTATATATCAAAGACAAAATGAAACATGGTCAGGTCACTGAAGCAGTCAAAACCAGATCATATAATATAGAAACGAACAGTAACAGTTATCGAAGAAACAGGAGCATGGTGATACCTTGTGAGGAACATGAAGTTGAATTAGAAAACACTTATGATCCATTAGAATCACAAACAAGTCATAATGATAACAAGGTACAACCAAATGCTACTTGTGAATCAAAAATAGATCATGAAACTAAGGTACAGATATCAAGGCCTGCAGCAAAGCAAAAGTCTCCAGAGAGACGACATGTTGTTACTAGGTCAGGCAGAGTAAGCAAGCCAGTAGATAGACTTGATTTGTAACATGAAACAATGTTATGCATTTTAGACTTTATTAACATTCTAGCTGTATTGTATATGTTTCTATGGTTTCTATAGTTGATCTTAGATGAAGCATGTTTATAATGATGCAAACCTTTTATTTGTCAAAACATTTGATATAAACATTTATGTAAAACTGTATGACATGTTAGAGACATTGCAACATGTATTTAGTTGTATTAAGGTGTAACATTTAAAGTAACACTTCTTTATTGCCTTATTAAAGATACAATATCATTCCATGTATTCTGTAAAGATTCTGTAAAGCATCTCGAAAGGGGGATGTAGTGTTAGTACACTCTGTACACCTTAAATGTTAACTCATCGTCCACCTTAATGTGTGACGTCATCAGATTGGGCTGTCTAGTGCCCGGATGTAGAAGCCATGCGGTCCTAAGTTTTATCCAGCAATAAAGTCTTGATAATCTTATAAACTGTTAGTCTAGTGTTAAGTATATAACACCACAAATATCATGTTGTGTTTCACGTAGATTGCTTATTGATTATTCCGACTCTTCGGTGACCTTTATCATATTTGTACTGTTTGGGTCAGCGCCATTTACAAAACAAAATGCACTAAAGGGAATGTGATCTGTTTGAGGTGACCAGAAATTCCTCCTCGTACCATTGGGTCAGGGGTCCTCTAATGTCTCTAATGTGCTTCGTTTTAGCAGCCTCTTTTGTAACTGTTATTTCAATGACTAATGTTGATCTATATTAAAAATTGTGTCCATGTAATGTTATAATAAACCTTTCTACCGGATCCTGGCACTTTTAATTGTTAATTGACCATACTACGATTACTAACATCTGTCACTTTTTTGCTCTATACTATCTACATTTACACTGCTTTTAACATTGATCAAACCAAGTATATTTCTTGCCAACAACTTTTATATAAACCAAACATAGTAAAATAGTACATACAACGGCTAAAATGCAGGGAGAACAATACACACGCCTCAAGCTGTAAAAGAGAAACAGACATTTGTAAATCTCATTTTGGATTATAAAAAAAGTTTTAGGGGAATTCTTTTTCAGGAGATGTTCAATTTCCACTTTGCACAATCGATTAATGCAGGATCAGTAGAGTCAAAACATCATATGGTTGATCATGAAAGTCCTGTTACAACCTTCATCACTGCTAATCAGTGCTATAAACATTGATCAAACAAAGCATTTTTCGTTCCAACAACCTTTATAAAAACCAAACATAGTAAAATAAAATAGTACATACAGTACGGTTATGAGTGCGACGATTTATCAAAGCTCTGACTGGACCAATGGTTGGATCAGACATTTGTGAGTCTCTAAGTTTTGTCATATTGCTAGGCAATGTCTCACTAGTTTTCTCTTCGCAAGAGATCAAGCTGACCAAAGGTTTAAAGTCTGAATTAGAATTTTCTTGATTCCTATACCACAGGTATTTGTGTTGCTTCGGTCCTCACACTCCTTACATGTTGGGTGACAGCAAGACTTCTTTGATGGAAACGATTTGGTAGATTGGGTTTCATATCTTGAGATGTATGTAATTAAAACATATAGGGTGATTTGTGATTTTAGTTATTTTTACTGTTATGTCTATGTTATGTTTAGAATTTACAAGCCTAGGTGACAGTAATTTTTTTTTGATTTATTTATTGCCCTGTTTTAAAGAACTTCCATTCAATCTTTGGCAATATTGACCCATGCCTCAGTTCCCCATTATTTCTAAGCGAGACTCCCAAATCTTGACACGTGGGTCCACCATAGTATGATGATGTCATGCCATGTTCAACTGGACCTGTATCATACTCCTATGCTTTTTACGGAATAGAAATTGGTAAAAAAATGGCAGAGTTTTGAAGTGGATCCACACAAGGATGTTGCATGTGGAACCACGTGATTTTCCACGTGGATTGCAATGGATATTTTAATATTATTGACATGGTTTTAGGGTTCCATGATAACATAATTGATTAATTAACCCATATTACTCATGTGGTTACCTTCTTTTTTGTCAAGAAAATGGTTGTCTTATATATTATTTAAATATTTGTGTTTTCATATTTTAATAACTTTTTCAATAATAAAGGATTCTTAATGATTTTTATGTGTATAACCATCTCAAATTCACCCCTTCTAACCCGTCCTGCAAATTTGCGACTTCATAATAATTAAGATATGTAACATATCCATCTCATAATATTTATAATGAGATGTAGAAAAATGATTGTACATTTTTGAGTTAAATTTTTTTTATGTAAGATATGCATCCCAAATGTGCTCAAATTGTGTATATACTCTTGTTTCGTCATATTAAATCAAACATTTGCATCCGTTCCCCAACACTCCTTACAGGATCATTGATCAAACTACATTGTAGTTCATTGCCTGGCTCTTTTGTCATCCATCCAGGTATTTCCATCAATTTGTATTCAACATAAGCTAAAGTCAAGTTCGCCTAGGAAGGGGCAAAAGATTGGATGGAAATTTTGATTTATCACCCTTTTTATGAACAGGTAAAATATGCCCAATTTTCCATTTTTGAGGAAAGGCTTGAAGAATAAACATTTTATTGAACAGTTTGGATAAAATGGGAGAGAGAGCTGGTGCTGCCATTTTTAACATTCTATTACTTATCATGTCAGGGCCGGTTGCTTTATTTATGTTTAATGAAAGTAGTATTTCAAAAATCTCGGATTCATGGGTCCAAAGTATGTCAATTTGATTTGAAGTTCTGAGATTCAAAGAAATAAACTTCTTCATCCAAATGAAAGTTCTTTGTGAAGTGTTTCAAAAATAAATTTGCCTTCTCATTGCCTCTGGAAATACAATTTCCATTGTAGTCAAACAAAAATTATTGATTAGTGAATCACTAGGGACATCTCTATATAGATAGATTTTTGTTGTCTGAAAATAAAGTGGTATAAAACTATGAAAAGTGAAATATCAAGTTTTATAGTATTTTTTCTTTTACTAGACATTTCCCTATAATTAAATTTACTGTACATATTCTCAATTCTTTAAGTATCAAACTCAAATCAAAATCTAGATATCATGTGGATATTTCATCTTAAAATGGTTTTTGCTATATCTCGAAACTGCTTGGATAAACATTTAAGTTGTCTTCAAATCAAATGACAAATACAGATTTGATAGATTATTATATCTAAGTAGACCTATATCTAAATGTCTCAACAATATTTTGTTTATGACTGAGACTGTTACGTTTTACTTTATAACTCAGTAGGGGTAGATTTTTAGGATAGATTTTTGTTGTCTGAAAATATTATTTAAATACTGTTAATGGCTAACTTTATAGACTAATGTTAATCTGTTCAAATTCATGCACTCCATATGAGGTTTCCAGGAAACTTCTGCTAGGTGAGACTCAAAATTTTATATAAGTGACATTATTCTTCTCCGATTCAATCGGTTTTTAGATTTCGATCAACCTTGAACTTTGAATAAACGAATATAAATTCAATATAACCTCAGATCTTCCATCATTTGAATGTGGAGCCCATCCTCTTAATCACCGGACATCTCTCCCCCACTTCATCCAACTCCAATCCAGATTGAAAGAAATCAATAGCTCGCTGTTAAGCAGCTCTTTTTGCCTGGGATTGGCAGTGTTTTCAGCCATTAGAAAAGGCATGTGCCGAGAGTCTCATGAAACTCCTTTGTTCTGAAGGTATACAAGTATATATAAGACCCTGTATAAATTTTGGTAAAGTCCACACATCACAATCAACATCAATGTTTTATGAATAGTATCCATGGGAAATATAGTACACTGAATGAAATGGTGCTCCTCTTCTATTGTCCAATGACCCGTCTCTAGTGAACATAATGGCAATTTTTCCAAACCATTTGTTAAATAAAAGCAAAAAATGTTGAATTGAATATTCACACATAGAAGATGCATGTGGCGATGTATATCAGAACATACTATAGCTCCAATTTAAGTGTCTATCACAGCCTGTGAGGATACGCGATGCAAAAGACTTGAATTATTGTGTAATAAAATGCTCATTGTTGGTGTTGGGTCACCGTTTAGTATGAAAGGAATGATCCCGGATTTATATTCAAGGGAAGAAAGCATTCAACATATGCGATATTTGTTATCCATAGGATATAAATTGTTCCAGAAATATTGCTGTGTGGTGCCAACATCCGTGATCATTATTGTATTATTCCCCAACCTGAATATTAAATAAAATATTTGATAATAGGGATAAATAAATCTGCACATTCTGAATAATGTGCTTGTACATAATAAAATTATTTAACTCTGCCAGTTTCACCTGACTTTTCTTGAATAAATCAACTAAGTTTCATCTTTTTTGCTTTCTTTTTTTTTCTATTTCATCATCGAGATTTTCAAATTGACGTTTTAAATTGCTTTCATTTTCTGTAGGAAGGTTGACTTGAGTAGAAATAGAACTTAAAGTATTTTCAGATGAAGAAAAGAATAAACTACTCAAAAAAGTGTCAAGTTCAGCCATTCGCCTCTTTTTTCTTAAGTTTGTACATTTTTTTTCGAGATCATTTTCACCCTCACATTTGATGTGACTGACCCGGGGATTTATCTAAAATGTCACTGATGGACAGGCTCAAAGCCTCTCTGTGAGCAGAGACATCTAAGTCACACACATCATTTTTATAAATGGAAAGCATATAAACACCCTATGCAGACAGAGCCTGTGGGAAATATTGGGTGCGGAGCAAATGAGCGGAGGGTGCGGTGCTAACGGTTATTTTTGAATTTAAATTTGGGATATTTCTGAAACTAAGCCGTTTTGGGACTTCAAATATACCAAGATATGTGTATTTGACACCAAATATCAATACAATTGTGAAAATAGTAGCGCAATTCATTCTATAGCAACGCAATGTGCCTTAAACCTTTCCCAGACCTATATATTTTGAAATTATCCTTTTAATACTGAGTCCCCAGCATTCATAAAAAATGGTGTTCAAGGTGCACTATCTATACAAATTATTTTTTGCATCTTGGAAGCCAGGCAGTATCTGTGTGATTTTATAAAAATTCGGAAATTTTTTCAGATATGAGCCCCCTCTGAATATTGGGTGCGGAGCAGCTCCATAAACGTAGCTCCGCACCCAATATTTAGAGGGGCTCATATCTGAATAACATTTCCGAATTTTTATAAAATCACACAGATACTGCCTGGCTTCCAAGATGCAAAAATAATTTGCATGGGTAGTGTATCTTGAACACCATTTTTTATGAATGCTGGGGACGCAGTATTAAAAGGATAGTCTCAAAATATATAGGTCTGGGAAATGTTTAAGGCATACTGTGTCGCTATAAAATGAATTGCGCTACTATTTTCACAATTTTATTGATATTTGGTGTCAAATACACATATCTTGGTATATTTGAAGTCCCAAAACGGCTTAGTTTCAGAAATATCCCAATTTTAAATTCAAAAATGACCGTTAGCTCCGCACCCTCCGCTCATTTGCGCCACACCCAATATTTCCCACAGGCTCTGTCTGCATAGGGTGATAAACAAAAAATAGAAATATAGCACTTACTTGAAATATCATGGGGTTATATAAGGAACAAATGTTCCTTATATATGTGTTACCCACAATTAGTGTCTCTTTAATACTGTCACATTGGAACAGTTGGCATTCTATCATGGTGCTGAAAGGGAATTAACAATACTCGGTTTATGAATAACTCTTGGAAGTAATATTACTTTCACTTACTTCATATCATTTTTTCAGAAATTAGGGGGAATTCCTTTACATTCTGACGAGATGCATATTTGCCATTTTATAAAAATTTAAAAATAGAAAAAATCCTAGTCATCATCAAGACAATAAATTAACTTGAAAAATCCTAGAAGTAATGTACTTAAATCTTACTTTCCATCCTGCTCCATCATTGCTTCCAAAAGTTCATTCCCCCTATGGCATGGTAGATGGTGGCCTCTCTGTAGTCACCCTTGTATGTTGTTGGGAGCATTACAGATATAAAGGCAATCTGTCCCACACATTCGATGACCTGACTACCTGTCGGTACTCCTCAGGGGCGTGTTTGATATTGCCTAATGGGATTTTGAATGTATCTGGAATCATGGAATTGATAATTTTAATTTTAGCAATGTAGACATTTAAGATCAGCCAATACTAGAAATATTCTACATTAAAGATAAAGATACTGCTATCTGGGTTTTGGAAGTGTTAGAGATAATTCAAACATGCCAAGTGTGTCTCAGCCAATCAGCTCAAAGCATTTCAGTGTGTTAATTTATTGATATATGCATGAAAATGATTTTGCTGTGCATTTAATTTTTGATAAATGCACGGGCTGTTCTTTAAAAAGGGGTGACAGCATATCATCAGTGTGTTCATTTTAGTCAATGTTATGATTTTCCAACTAAGTTTTCATATTTTTTCTGCATCAAATTAATTATTTTAATTCCTTTAATATTTTGACAAACTAAACCTACTCAATATTTTTCAAACGAATATCAATTGTTACCCAACACCCCTATTTAGTATTTCTAAATAATAATCTCATCCAAAAACATATAAAATTTAATTTCTTCAAAGATAACAATCTTGTAGATGTAAATGATGAACTGTTCTACTTCATCATTGACCATAGTCATGTTTGAATTGCAATAAAGAATCATGTATCATTCTATATTGGAAATATAAAAGCATTCATGTATGTACTAACCAATTCTGATAATGCACTCAGGCTCAGTTGCCTCAAGGATGCAGCTTGTGCTGGTGGTCCATCAGCAGACTCAATTTTCAATGTTTCCATTGGTGTTTTTCCATTCCCAGACTCA